>JALBCR010004684.1:0-54915 GCA_030710515.1 Abscondita cerata | reverse complement strand
CGAGCGTGCTAGCTGTGTGTTTTGCTTTGAAGAATCGAAGTCTGCGACAACAGTTCAGCGTAATTTTCGTACCAAGTACGCTAAAGACTTCTCCTAGTAGGCCTACAATTTAGAAAGCGTATAGATGTTTTGTAGAAACAGGTTGTTCAGTAAAACACACAAAATCCTCAGGGTCGTCCAAGCACATCTGACGAAGTCGTTGAGCAAGTGAGACAGTTTTGTCAACAGCCCTACGAAATCGACCCGGCGTGCATCTCGTGAGCCTAAGTCCCCACATACGACAGTTTGGCCAGTGTTGAGGAAACGTTTACCTTTGAAACCATACCGATATTCGCTTGGAATAACTAACGGAAGTCAGGAGAACATCTGTAGTTAGATGTTGCAAAACTTGAAGTGTTTTCCTTTAAAACAACACCAAAACCAGCTCTGTACCTTGTTTGATAAACATTATATGAATTTTTAAAGTTGTAAAGTCCTTTAGAAACACCAGTATAGGACATTCCACTACAATATGGTTGAATGTTTCTGGCTGCTGTAAATTACAAATAGTGCAGTTTTGTTATGATTAATGTTATCAGTTGTACCCTTTGTAATAAGCTTTGATTTTAATTTAGAAGAAAGTCTGATTTAGGCGGAAAGTCTAGCTGTATGTATGAATATTTTTGTGTTGTAAGTATACTTGCGGTTTTCTATTAACGTAAAATTATGGTAAAGAGTGAGTAACGAGATAGTAAAGGCAGTTAAATATTGTTTTGCTCTGTTTTAATTTAGATCATTAGTTAAATTAAACCAAATTCCTTGTGCAAGTATTTCATAAATAATTTTTAATTGGATCACCCAGTTATGGTATTCGTTTTTGTCTCCTTGCAGTTGCACTAAGCGATTAAAAACATATATAAAGTACCTAGAATAGTTTAAACACAAAAAGTCGTTGGACCTATTTAATGCTAGTTTGAATATTAGGTATTTTAATTTTACACATACCTGTTTCTAATCGGATATATGTATTTGGAGTACTGTTAGGTAAATACAAAAAGTTGTTTCAAAAAGTGGTTTGGATTTTTTCCAACTCATTTGTATAGCGAAGGCCCCATACTGGCAAACAATGAGAAAATGAACATAGGACAATAGATTTGTATAAGGCTATTCGCGTTTCCCAGCTATTAACTTTTGCGTTAGAGAATAAGGTCATTACTGCTCCGATAGATTGTTTTGCTTTAATTACTGTTGAGTTAGCCATGTCACGAAAAGAGTGAGGAGCTAATGAATGTTACACCTAGATATCTAATTTTTTAACTATTTCGATATTTTGTTATTTAGTAAGAAACCCTTTTTGTGGATGGCGGTGCCCTCTTTTGACTGTATTAGTATTTTTGTTTTCTCAGTATTAACAGTTAATTTATTAGTTTTCATGTAATTTTTAAGAATTCTTAATTTGCTGGAGATGTCAATTTCCGATTCGCCCAGTATTACTAAATCATCAGCATATAATAACATTAGTATATCAGTTATACCATCGATGTTAACACCATTTGCTCCTTGTGTTTTGAAAAACTTTTCTATGTCTCCGAGGAACACTGAAAATAATGTGGGACTAAGACATTCCTCTTGTAGAACACCTTCAAATATCTTGTATTTTTGATAGTTCACCATTTGCCTTAATTTGAAATACAGCTGAAGAATACAGTGCTTTAATTAATCTAATAAACTTAGCACCTAATACCCTGTTGAAATAGTTTATGCCATAGTAGGGAATGGTTGATGGTGTCAAACGCTCTCCGAAAGTCGACAAACACTGCATAGACTCTTCTCTTCTTAAGCCGAAGTTGCAATTGAATAGCCGATGTCAAAGAGAAGACATTGTCCATGAAACCCCTGCTCCTACAAAAACCTTTTTGACACTCGGAAATAGAGTTTGCTTTTTCCAGCCATATCTCCAATCTCGTATTTAGTATATGAGTAAATAATTTGGTAGTACAGATTGATTAAAAGCAATGGGTCTATAGTTTTCAGGGTTTTTCATGAGAAGCCTTTTTGATGCAACATTGTAAATATGGTGTTGGACCAAATATAGGAATTTCTTCAAGTTCGAGAATTCGATTAAAGAGACAATTTACCTAGAGCGACCAATTGTTTGGTAAATTTTTATAAATTCAAAAGAAATATTTTCATCTCTCGGGGTTTTATCATTATTAGAAACGTCTTATTGCATTTTTCTATTTCGTGAAATAAAATTGGTGAGTCCATTATGAGGACATCGTTGCATCAAAAAATACTGTTATTTCCAATAGTAAGAGTTTGGGGCATATTGTCAAAAATGATGTTCCATGCGCTAACAGGAAGGGTTTTATTATTATTATGTACTTTTTATAATATTTAGGCTAAACTTTTGGATATAGTTGTTTTTTTTTAAGTTCAATTATTTTTATATAGTGTTTTTATTTGCAAGTTTTAAGCTTTGTTGCAGTAATTTTTTATTTGTTGTTTGCATTCATTGTCAAACCAAGAGTTATTATATTTTCTTAAATTTTGTTCAAACCGTTAATAATTTTTTGTCAAACCTAAAATAAGGCGGTGTTGGTAAGTGTATCAACGAGTTTTGAGTATGTATTTTCTGTGATTCACAATACACAGTTTGGAATAATTTTTAGAGTATTGTAATAGATGACGCATCGTTGGTATGCCAGAAAAGGAATTACTATATTATTTTTGTTTGTTTTTGCTCTTCCCAGTGTTTACTAGTTCTTGGGAGTGACATTTTAAATTTAATTCTAAAGAAAATGTGCTCAGTTTTTGCAAAATATTTTAAAACTGTGATTTTCAACTTAGAGATTATAGATATTCTGAATCCATAGCAAGTCAATTACACACAACCTATTGATGAGAAGTAGCAAATTGGCCGGGGCACATCACCTTTAGTTTGCCATTTAAAGAGAAAATGAATTAGCGATCCATAAACTGAACGAGCATGGCCCCTATTGTGTACTACGGTATCAGCAGTTACGCGTTTTGTTCTTAATATTTATGTGGGGAAAATAAGTTCCCCGAGGCACCTCAGATAAATTTCCTAACCTACAATTAAAATGCACTACCAGCCAACTATTGTAGTATTTGGATATACAGCGTTTATTTCCAGTAAAGACCGATTAAACGTATCATAGGATAGATTTCTATATCTATACTGCAACCCGGCGAACTCCGTTTCGCCACCAGATAACTTCGTTTATGTAACATTTTGTTTAGTGATTAAAGGTGAAGAAAATTTTTTTATTTTATATTTTGAAAAGGGAAAAATTTTTCATTTCCTTTCCAACAGTAATGAATTCATTTCAATTACAAAAATGAAGTGTTATTTAAGTTGAGACTTCTCTATAGTAAATGAAAGTGGAATCAAGTAAATACTGAATCGAAGCGTTATACGTGTTCGCAGATTATCCGTTTCATTAAAGTGCACTTTAGTGAACCACATTTTTTGTTTTGGTCTGACGGTAACTGAAACCAAGCGGATGGTTTCCCAACTCGTGAGACACGCAACGTATAACTGCCCATGTGGAGAAACAATGATTATCTAAATTTATCCCGCAAACACTAAGCGTTGGCCTTGCGACTTGTTAATTGTTGTTGCGACGCAGCGGCGCCATCTACTTAAAATGTTGGTTTGTAGTACGTGCTGTGTATCAGAGATGGCGCTGTATGCAAAAAAGATTTTCTGCTTTTCTGTTGAAATTTTCCTGAATTTTCTTTGCTATAAACCTCCACGGAGCCCGAGACCTTTTCCAACCAATGCAAAACCGTTGGAAATCGGTTTCGTTGCGTTCTGGAGTTATAGCGTCAGGAAGGAAAACCCGACTTATTGTTATATAGTAGATTAGGTTAAGATACACGTTGCTAATAATTAGTTAAAATGCATTACATGAAATTAAACAAGTTAGCCAGCTTTGTGTTTTATCTAAAATACGTATATCAAGATCATTTTTAACAATAATAGCTAAGCTGCCACTGGCCCTGCCACGGGATTTGTCACGAAGCGCATCGGAAAATATCATTTTAAAGTTATCTAAAATACGATGGGTATGTTTCCTTTGTCAGCCAAGTTTCATTTAACAAAATATTGAAACTCCTTTTGTAATTTTTGAGTTAATAAAGTCTTGTAGGTTTACAATCATGTGGCATTCCAAAAAACAATTTTCAGCAATTGCTATTGTTCTGCATTTAAAGAGCTGTTTTTATTTTTAGCTGATTTTATACCTTGATCTTGTTTTGGTGAATTGTCTTCATGGTCTGTAGGTCTCTTTTTGGTCTATTCTTTGACGTTAGTTTGTTTGTAACTATTTTATTATAGTATATTTCGCCACTTTCTTTCAATCTTTCGAGTTCTTTTTGCAAGTTGTTCGGTTCTTGTATCTCAGACGACGTTTGATCTGATTTAATGTATTTATGAAAGGTTTCTTTACATAATTTGTTTTTATTTCGAAGTATATCGGTAACTATCTGTTTGCTACTTAGGACTATTCTGATAGGACGAGTTTTTCCATTAGTTTGTTTCCCTCATCTAGTGCAATTAGCATAAGCACTTCTTTACCATTATTTAATGAGTGCAGAATATTGTTAACAACAGCTACGTCACTATTTACACATTCATTGACTTCTGGTACACCAAAACGATTATGTTAGTTTCTCTTTTAATTCTTTCACGAGTTTCGTTGTATAATTCATTTAATGTAAAGTTACCGTTAGACACTTCTTCTTGAATTTTGGTTACATTTTGAGCCAGTTGATCATGATCTACTCTCAAATCAGATAAATTGTTAATACATGTATTAATTTGGCTTGAGTGAGTTGTTTTTTTCATTTAAAACAGTGATTGACTCTTGACAGTTAGAGATATGTTGTTTGCATTGTAAGATTCCGGAATTTAAAGTTTCAAGTCGCACCATTATAGCATTAAAATGAACGATGCTTAGTGATTTACTGGAATCGCTATTGCAGTTATTACAAATAAAATCTTGTACAGGTGTATTTGTGTGGTTTTGATTAGGGGTACTACATTGTCTGTGTACAGTTTTTGCAGGTAAAGCATGATATTATACTAGTGCTGGTACTGGTACCTAACAAAATTTCAGGAAACGAACACAACAAATTGGCGGCATGATTGTTGACCTCTGATACGATAACACTTGTTGATATCAATTATCGTTCACTAGAATGTTGCACTTATTTCAATAAATAGAGCGCAGAAGGTGCTAAATTCTTTGTAAATGACTTACAGTTTATTGGTTAGTCTAATAATCACTTGTCACTTCACTAATTACGCAACTATAAAATTTTCTTTTTAGATAGTTTGTTTTAGTCGTTTATAAATATGTGTGCTCACGACCGTAGTCAAAACTCAACTCAATTATTTATTATCCAATTTTGTACCTTGTGCCCATATCTAGAAAAAAACAACCCCTGATAATTCAACTAAAGAGTAAAGTACCAATTTTACCAGTTGAATCAATCAATAGTGCTGCATTCACAGCCTACTAATTTGTGCTTTTAAATTATTTATTATCCGATTTTGTACCTAGTGCTCTTATGACTTTTTAAATTTCCATTTGTTTTAAGTAAAATCTTTTAAGTTAGTATTTGTTTTTGTTTTCTTTAATACAACAGCTTTATTTTTTAACACTTCTCATTTATTTCCCAGCATACTAGTAAAAAAAATGTAAAATAAAAATAATAACCTTACGTAGATGTTAGGCTTTGAATAAAGATTACATAAAATAAATAAAGTTTTATTTTTGAAAATAATTTCAAAGCACTTTGCACATCAAACGTGGATATTTATTAAAAGCACAACTCTTTTCTTACCTCCTGCTAAAATTTCAAGTGTCCGATTGAAATACTACACTGCGATCATTAAATGATGTCCATACGATACTACTTTCCCCGTTGATATCAAATGTTTAGTCTGTCATTGAAGTTAGCTAAAAGTAAATGTCAAATAATGGCAAATGTCACAAGCTCTATTTAAAGATTTTTTTATATTTGTCATTTTAAATGAACCTTAAATCAAGTTATAAATAATCAAAAGATTGTCCACCTAACTTCAGTAGGAATTTTAAAGATAATGGAAGCAAATATAGATAAATTGGGAAATGAAAGTACTTTTCTTTGGACATTATTAAACTGATCTCCCGGCACCTGAGATAAGTGACTTTAAAGGGTTGTCTACAGGGGCCCAAAAATTTAGAAATTCAATTGAATATCGCTAAAACGGCTGCAGTTGAAATGGCAAATATAATATCATCGGGTACAGATTTTTATGTCAAATCTAAAATTTAAATAAAACATAAAAAATAGGATATCTAGTTTAAAATAACAAGTGAATGTCCACTTCCGGTATAACTAAAATGGTCATTCTATTTTTATTTGAGAGAAAACATTATTTTGTGTACCTAAACCTACAAATTGGTAAAGAATCAAATTTATTTATTCTCCATAAATGTCTAATCTCCTCCTTATGTGTAGTTTGCTATTTTGGTTTGCTTATAGGGCTATAAAAAAAAAGTCATTTGGGTTCTGTTATAGAAGGCAAATTTTATTCCGAACAGTGGTAGCTCTGATCTGATCTTAAACGTAAACGCTATTTAAATAAATTGAAAAATTTTGCCACTTTTACCAACTAGAGTTATAAATTTCCTAAATTAAAAACTTTTGTTTAAAAATCAACTTAAAAGACCAAAATAAAAAAAAAATAGTATAATGAATTCGTCTCAGAAAGTATTATTTTAACAACTCGTAAATTTAAAAATATACCGGCGTTATTAGTATATGCAAAAGATATTAATTTTTTAATCCTACAACTTAATAGACATAAGTAGAAGTTTACTTTTTTTTTTTAAACAAAAATTAATATATTTGTTTAAGTTTCTGTACTGCGAACCCTCAACCCAACCTGCAGTATATTCACAACAGAACAACTAAAATCACAAATTACAAACTCTATAGTTTCAAAAATCATTTAACCTATGTTACAAAGGTCGAGATTCGGTTTTCAACAAATTTAGTATGTCTCAATGTAAACGTGTGAATTGATTCTACTGGTAAACATTGGTACTTTACTCTTGAGTTAAATAATATCAGGAGGTGGTTTTTTTCAGATAAGGGCAGATGTGCAAAATCGGATAATAAATAATTTATAAGCACAAATTTCTATGCTGTGAATGTAGTAGTATTGATTGATTCTGCTGGTAAAAATTGGTACTTTACCCTTGGGTTGAATAATGATCAGGGTGGTTTTTCAGATATGGACACGAAAGTCGAGTAATAAATAATTTAAAAGCACAATTTAGAATGTTGTGAATAGTAGTATTTTTTAAAATGAGTACTTTACTTGTTTGTCGATTATTAGTGAGGGTAGTTTTCAGATACGGGATCATTTTTCCTGTTTCATTTGAATAGCACAAATTAGCACAAATTATGTTCATTCTGTATCTGCACTTGTTTTAAATTTTTCCTTTTTTGTTGTGATCCTGCTGACTCCATATGAAGCTAATCAGCGCCACGTTTTTTTTCCAAAATGGCAAGAATACAAAAAATTATTGTCAGTGGCACAAATTAGCACAAAATTAGCACTAAATAGTGTAATAGGTGAGTTCGGATTCTGTCAATTTGGTCCTGCCTACTTCAAAGAGGTTGTTTGATTGTAAGATTTGAAAGAACAAAAGAAAATTCTGATTTATTTGTAATACCTAAGGGATGTATTTTCTTAAAGATTACTTTATTAGTACATTGATTGGTTATATAGTATTTCTGAAATATATGTCTTTGTTTTTTATTCTCTTTCTCCCAAACTTTTGGTGCATTCTGGTAGAGTAGAAGTTTCAAGCCTTGAAAAAGGACAGGCCAACTGACCGAAGCGTCGGCATTTAAAGTATATGGAGTCATAATTTGACCCTTCACTTCTACTCCTACCAGAAGGCCCCACAAGTTTGGGAAAAGCAAAATAAACATTAACAGCAGGAGTTTAAATTTAATGTCTGTTTTTGTTTGTTATGGATTTTTTTAGAAGTAATCGTGTCGGTTAAGTTGACGAACCCAACAAGCGGACAAGATCTTACCCGACCGAAAGCAACTGATGGTATAATTTAATAAATTCCCAAATATTTGATGATTCTGAGTATGTTTAGTTTGTAACGAATCCGGTAAAGATGAAATTTTGTACGGCTACTCCTTATGTCGAAAATGGGCTCATGCTGAATGTAGTGGTGTGATTACAAGTTGCGTCATCTTACCCGCATGTGAGAGTTTTGATATGAAGTTATAGACATAAAAATTAAAAAAAGTTTTTAATTTTAAAAAAAAGTTAAACCCTTTAAATTAAATTTGTAAAAGAATACTTTGGAGTTGAAAACAAGATATTGGGTCGTATTCATAAAAAAAGGTTATGCTTATACTTGCAGAATATGAAGGAAATCCTTCAGCTCGCATTCATAATATTCCGAGTAAAACCTTATACTTATAGAGTATGAGAATATCCTCCACAAAAAGTATTTGGTTATTCATAAACGTTACCTTTTACTCTAAATAAAAAGAATATCCTTCAATAATTCTGAGTGTGGTCAGTAGCAGACTCAGTCGTTAGTGATCAGTTGTAGCGATGGCAGATATTGTGGAACTGAGAGAGATTAAACACTACAAACAGCGTTTATCAACACCTATTCGTGATTACAAAGAATTATACCGGTTTGAAGAGGAAAATGTGGAATGGCTTGCCAACAGATTTTTGGTAATAAATGCTGAAACTCGAGGAGGTGCGTTAACATCCGTCTTAAAAATGAAGATATGTTTACGCTATCTCAGTGACCCTG
The DNA here is from genome assembly GCA_030710515.1 of Abscondita cerata. Taxonomy (NCBI): domain Eukaryota; kingdom Metazoa; phylum Arthropoda; class Insecta; order Coleoptera; family Lampyridae; genus Abscondita; species Abscondita cerata. The sequence continues at coordinate 46,060 of JALBCR010004684.1, read as the reverse complement.
GGTATCAGAAAGGCATTGGTCAAGAACTGGGTGTGAGTCAAGCTACAGTATCTCGTACAGTGACTGCCGTAATTGACCGCATAGTTGCGCAATCAAATTACTGGATAAAGTTTCCGTCTACTAATAATGAACTTATGGATGCGAAACAGTTTTGGCAAAGCAAGTATAGGTTTCCGACAGCAATTGGTGTAGTTGACTGTACCCACATAGGAATACTGAAACCAAATCGCCATGGTGATGAGTATGTCAATCGAAAAGGTCATCCTACACTGAATGTGCAAGCCACTTGTGATGCAAGAGAAATGTTCACTAGTATGGACGTTAGTTGGCCTGGATCGGTCCACGATTCAAGAATATGGAGGAATTCACAAATAAGGGTTCATTTACAAAATAAAAACAACGTCGTGCTACTTGCCGATGATGGATATGGTATAGAGCCGTGGCTCATGACTCCATTCAGAAATCCGCTCCAGATCCTGAACTAAATTAATAATAAACTTTTAAAAAAGAGAGTGATAATTGAACGTTGTTTTGGTCAACTGAAACGTCGATTTCCTATTTTGCAATATGTTTGCCGAGTGAAATTGGAGAATGTGCCAAAATAATTGTTGCCTGTATTGTGCTTCATAACGTGGCAAAAACTTTGAGAGACATCGATTTTGAATCACCTGAAGAAGAAGTGCCAGAGGAAGATGACAATGATAATGACGAAGTTGATCTACCTCTTCGCCAGCAAGGACAAGAAGTCAGAAAAAATTTGAGCATTGTAATAAACTTTGATAATTAAATGTGGATATAAAACTGTATAAAATAAAAGTTCAAATTTAATTTAGTTTCATTATTTATCGCATACTAATATCAAATCATTTCGGTTTTTAAAAACAAAATTCGAATAATTATAATAAGTTTATGCACATACTAACGCAAACTGTTCTATTTTTATTTTATTACAAACTTTTAATAATATTAATAATAAATCAGACATATACCTACTTTAATCTTTTATATTTTAAACCCATCCTATCATCTAAGTACACTAGATTTTTTAAACAAACTAGATAATAATTATACTCAAAATCCCTTAGTCTTACAAAAAAATAATAAGTACCTAACATAATATATAATATAAATTGTCAATATAATAACGTTGTACGAGAAAATTTGATGAATTGTTTACATATTGTAGTAAGTTACCTCCCCTCGTTAAACAATATTTGCTGTTGATTCCTCCCGCTTCATCCTCTCCAACTTTTTTCATAGTATTCTCTTTGAACTCTACTTGTTCGATACTGCTCTAAAAGAACTAGCCGTTGAAGCTCTTTGGTTGTGAGTCCTTTTGTTTCATTTGTTTCGTACTTTTCTGTTGCTGTTTTTTTCTTGTTGGCGGAAGAGATTCGACAGTCTTGACACTACTAGACTGTGGTTTGATGACTGATTCAGTCTCTTCCCGCGTAGTAGAAGCTTCACTCACTCTATGCTGAGTAAATCCATCATCAATACCAATCTGCATTGCGCCTCCGATTCTTCCAATTGTGGGATTACTGTCACCTTCCATAGCCTTCAATAACTTTTCTCCCATTCCAACAGTTTTATTGCTTTATTTCCAGTTTTTTCAAGTCAGGTTTTTCTTCAACCTTCCTTTCATATTGTTTATTTTCTTTAAAAAGCCTTTCGCATCCAGTGCTTTGCCAAATGTCACCTCGTACTTCCTGGTAACATTTCTAATAGCCTCATCCTTTCTAGCTTTTATTTTTGGTATTTGGGATTTTTCCAAAATCACGGGGGCATAGGCAATTTCATCTGCTATGAACTGCAGTTCGGTTGTAGCATTATCTTTTTCTGTACTTTCACTATCGCTGCTTGACGAATACATATTCTCTGTATCGAAGTGTGCTCAAATAACACCGATAAGAAATAAATACCGTAAATAAACAATCCATCGTAAACAGGTTGGAACCTGCCGCGGCACACACAAGCCGACACCCCTTTACTTATTCTTGAAGGATATCCTTGCAAGTATAAGGTAATCGTTATGAATACGAAAAAAGAAATGCTTATACTCCTACCTTTTCTTCAACTCAAAACCTTATACTTCTACCTTGTACTTACAAGGATATCCTTCAGTTTTATGAGTACGGCTCATTATGTTGAAATCCCGTGGAGAAAACACTTCCCTATGCTTTCAAAAATGAGTTATACTAGGACTTGAAAATTGAATTCTGTCATTTATAATAATAATAATAATAATAATAATAATAATAATAATAATAATAATAATAATAATAATAATAATGTCTTTTATTGAAGCAAAATAGAAAAAACAATATAATTCAGATAATTAAACATAGTGAGCACTGAGCACATTTGCATAAATTTATATATATATATATATATATATATATATATATATATATATAATGCTTTATTCTTTCACGTGTAAACATGTTTGTAATAAAAATCTTTGGGGGTTTAAACACGTGTAATAAATATTAAAAATTACAACGTTTCGCCACGCTAACACGCAGCTTTTTCAAGTAATTAATAAATAACAATCTTAGTTTCTATGCGATTTTGACCTTGAACGTGTCGCTGGACCAGAGTAACCAATAGCATTACGTATCGGTATCATGGTAATGTTGTTTTGCATATTTTGTTGTTCTATTTGTTGGATATTTGGGGATCTTCTATCCTGAGGTAAAGTTAATAACGGTTTCCAAGTGTTAGGTAAACCTTTTCCATCATCTCGTTTATTAATGCAACTAGGTCTTTCTATCTCGATTTGTTCTCTAATGAGGTGGTTACATAAAATATTTTTTCTCTTCCTAGCATTCTTGTATTTCAAAATCTCCCATACAAATAAATTGATCACATAATGGAATAATAAAAGAAACGATGTCTTCAAAAATATTTAAGAAATCAATTAGAGACGAATTGGGTTTTCTATAAATGGTGCCTATAATGATTATTTTGGAGGCAAATGTAGTTTAATCCAAATGTCTTCCATTAAATTACTTTTAAATGGTACAGATAAGATAGTAAATTTGAAATTACTATTTATATAAATACCTACTCCTCCACCCCATGTTAAAGTTACTCGATCCGTATGAGAAAATTATATCCGGGGATATCCACCAAAGCGATATCAACTTTATTTGATAGCCATGTTTCACTAACGCCTATGATATCAAAATTATTTGATTGAATGTATTCTTTTTTATCAAAAAAAATTGGAATTAAAGTGTGCAATTCTAATAGTACTACTCATCATTATAACATAAACGATAATAATAATCATAAATAAGTATAAGATAAACTAAACATAATAATGTATTGGATAAAACAAAAAGCAAGATACTGATAACAGAAATAAAAAGAGATTCATGCGCAAAACTCATTGCAAAACATTATTTAAGTCAGTAACTTTGGAGATGCGGAATACTTTGCTGTTTTCTTTGGCTCTTATAAATATCTTACCATTTTTAGTCCATACAAATTGTAACTTATGTTCCTTCTGAAACTTCTTGGCATGTGCCAACAAGTGTCTATTTACAGCCGTTAACGATTCATTAACATATATAGGATTGTTGTTTGAAGCAGTCTTTTCACCAAAGTAGTTGGGAAGCTGCGTAGTACTAAAATTACGTTTAACTTTTCTACACTTCAGAAATTCTTCTTTATCCCAGCGTCTTACGAATTTGACTATTATAGATCTAGGTTGATTGAGTTTAGTAGGGTTAGTTTTCATCCTGTGACAAACGTCAATCATTTGTGATTCAACTTTAAATCCTAGCGTAGCACCAATTTGCTGAACGGTGACAAATACATTTTCATTCCTTACTTCTGGAACACCAATAATTTCTAAACTATTTAGTCGCGTATACTGTTCCAAATCATTCAATTGTCTATTTAGAGTTTGGTTCTCATCTTGTAATTTTAAATTATTTGTTTCAAGCTGCTCAATGCGGTTTAAATGGTCCAGAAGAGTTTGTTCTTGATTTTTTAATATTTCGTTGCAGTCCTCTATTTTTTCATGGCATAAGTTAAGGGAAGTTTTAATTTCGACCTGCTCAGATCTTAATAAGCGTAATTCCGTCAAAATTTCACTCAAAATCGCTTTTTCGCTATCTCTAGAACAGATTTTAGACTTCCATTCGTTTCTGTTACCAGTAGTGTAATTGCCACATTTATCATGGAAAATCATCTCACAAACACAACATTTAATTGTGCCACTATCATTACGCGTAACAGAATTTCCACAATGATTGCAGTTTGAAGGCATCTTTTCTACGTAAGTAAATATGCAATACAAGGTCGGAATACGTATAGACTGGTAAGATTTATAACTATTGTTAAATGTAACAACTATAAATGTCCTTATTAATAGTTTATAGCATTTAACTTTGTAGTAAATATTATGCGTTATGATCAACTTGCATTTCAATTGATTAATCACCCAAAAGAAAGATTTAAATACACCAAAAATCACTTATTTTAAATATTTTTATAAGACCACCCATAGAAACAACCATCACGTTCTAGTTTTCGCGTATATTATGTAGTATTACTTCAATTAAGCAACTTTGCTGAAATACTTTAATAATTGACACCAAATGCAACATTATGTTAACAGCCTCGAGATGACCGTACATGTTCTCATTTCGTAACAAGTGCGAGAATATTCTCTTACGGTGTTTTAAACCTTAACTATTCTGTAATTGAAACTTGCTCCATGATGTTGCTACAAAAAAAGAAATATAAAAAATGTTGTGTATTGAAAATTATTTTAAAAAAATTAATAAATAAAAAAAATTTTATTTGTTTTTTTACGATTCTATTAATTTACAATCTCTATAAAATAAGAAATTATAAAAAATTAACAAAACAATTTACTGAGTACAACAGATCCTAAATAATGATATTCGCAAACTTTCCACATAAGGTTTTTATTGCGTGTATTTGTTAAAAATTGCTACTTTAATGTACAGCATACGAAATGATTAAACGATTATTGCGTCCTACTTTTAAAAAACTCGTTAACACAACATGCACTTCAAGAGGATAAGTAGACAATAAATAAAAAATTTATTACGGTAATTTTAGAAGACAGTAATCGCGCAAATACTTATCACGACATGTTCATCCAAATAATTAAACCATTAAAAACTTCATTCGGACGAAAATTAGCAGACAACTAAAAACTACCATTAAGAAATTTTCTTTATTGTGCAAAAATCTAATTTATAAAACAGGAAGAGAAACTTCGAGAGAAAGCTCAACTAAGATAAATTGAAATCATTTGAATAGTAACAGTTTTGCACCTGTTTGGTTTTAACTTAAACGATTGTTGCAAAAAATTAAGAACTTATGAAATCGGAAAAGGTCGTACACTTTTTAATCCGTTCTTTTGTATTAAGATTTATAGCGAGAGAGTGTGCACGATTAAAAGCGAACTTAAAGTTTAATTAATGTCAAATACGAGTTATATGTTTCATGTTAGTGTAGTCTGAACTAAATTACTGCCTTGCAAAATTGACTGGTACAAGATGCACAAAAACGGAAATAATTTAATAATTTCTTGTTCGATACTGACGATACTGTAGGTAACTTATCTGTTCGTTGGCTTTCGTGCCCTGGTCTTTTAATTTTGAATCATGTTGTACATTGAATTTCGGTTCATAAAACACAACGAATAATATTAGAAGTTGACCTATAAAGAAAACTTTTTGTTGTGAAATGATAATTTCCTGAAAACCTCAGTTATAATGGTTATAATACCATATTTCAAATTACTGTAACTGTTTGTTGCAATATATAGAAACTCGATGATTTGTTACGTCCGGAACATAAAATTACAAGTTATAGAAAACATTGATTTTAACCTTAATTAACTTAAAAATAATTATTTCTCAAATTATTAGATTATTTTATTTAATGATCACTCACGCCGTTTTTGTCCAAGTTTTTATATATAAGTGTTGTAAATTCCCTACAAAACTATACTTGATTTTAATTTGATGCGGTCAAAGCAACTACTCTTTATACTTAGAAAACTGTCGTGTTTTTTGGTAGACAGTACACATTTTTATAAATAAGTGTTAAAGACATTCTTAAATTTTTGTATTTTGGCGCCGATTTTACGTGGATTGGTGGGGTAACGCTGTTCCGTTGAAATGAATTGTGTGTAACCATTCAACTTTCAATAAATATATGCTCCGTACGTACGTATTTGAATTTCAATTTTAAATAGAAAGTTAATTAAAATACAGTCCATTACAAATTTTAAAAATATAAATTAAATTAAGGAAAAGTTGCCCAAAAATATGCTGGTCCTTCGAGCCGGATTTATGAATTAGAAGGTGCATATTAAGAAGATTCAAGAAAATTTCTAATTGTTAATCAAATTAAATGAGAAGAATTATATTGAAAAAATCGAAATGGTTGGTCGCATATCGCCGTGCCGTATCGTCTTATCACTAGTCGCCGTTAAATTTTCCAATTTGCGTTATGGAAATTTGCTTTACGAGTACGAAGTCCCAAGAAATAAATCAAGGTTTTATTCCTTCAGGTTATTATATGTATTTATTTAAAGGGCATTAATCGATTTTTAAATAAAAATGGTTACAAAAGGAATATTAAGTAGTGAATTGATAGAATTAAAACTAAAATCGAAAAATGATATAAACAAATTAAACGAATTGACAGATACGTAAACGGATTTTACAGTATACTTTATGAAGGTTGTAAATTATATGTTCCTGTTAAACGTTTATATAATAACAAGACAAAGTTTCCTAGATGGTACCCTGAAGAAATGATTCAAACCAAAAACATTCATCATAAATTATATAAATCAACAAATAGTCTGTTTTATTACAACAAATTTCTTATACAGTGTAGCAAATGTAACAATATTATGAATGTATGTTTTAAATCCCATATGAATGATGTGAAATCAAAACTTAAATCTAATCCCAAATATTTTTGGCCATACGTAAGAAATCAAAAGAATCCAAATTATCTTCCGTCTTCTTGGTTCTTATTTAAGCAATTTATGGCATGGAAACTGTAAATCTTGTTGCGAAATATTTTGGCTCTGTATAGTAGATATAATCAACAAAACAATAAATTTCAAGACGAATTACGGTTTACACAAAATAGTATTAATTTATTCTCTAGCTAGCTCACCCAATTGAAATTTTATTTTCTAAATCTTTAAAATCAGGTGTCTTCCCAGAAGCTTGGAAGCTTGATATTCCTGTACATAAAGGCAAAGATAAAACAGCATGTCAAACAATAGACCTATCTCCACAATTTTTACAATACCAAAAACTTTAGAAAAAATTATTGTTAAGACATTGCTTCTGGTCTTAAAACACATTATTATTGATGAACAACATGGCTTCTTTTCTAACCGGTCAACGGTAACCCATCTTCTTACTTTTCAAAACCATATACAGCAAGCTCTTAATAAAAATGACCAGCTAGGTGTAATATTCACAGATTTTTCGAAAGCATTCGACAAAGATATCAAATTGTTCAGTACAAAATTTTTTTTCTAACCCTTTCCAGTGGACTCTGGTGTTCCTCAAGGTTTCCACCTTGCACCTTTGTTTTTTTTATTATTTATTAATGATGTTAAACTTACTTATTAGACTTATTAGAACTAAATTTAAGTAAGTGCTCTTTGATATCATTCTAACGCCAATCAAGTCCTGATATTTCATCAACAATCATAATCTGAAAAGTCCAGCATCTATTACAGACTTAGGAGTCATATTTTCGTAGAATTTCACGTTCAATAAATATATTGGTTATATTTGTTCCAAAGCATGTAAAGAATTAGGTTTTATCATTCGTTTCTCTGAACACTTTAATAGTATGGACACTTTAAAATCTCTTTACACATCATTAGTTCGTTCTCAACTTGAATATTTTCCTTAAGTATGGTCACCATATTACTTAACATCGATAACAAAAATAGAAAAGATTCAACATAAATTCCTTAGACATTTCGTTTATAAAGCTGGACTCTGCCATCCTTGTCTACATACATAACATTTATTCAATGTTATACTTGCCTCAGGGGTATTTCCAACACTCTGGAAGGTCAGTCGTATTACTCCTGTATATAAATCTAATGACATAAATGATATTGCTAACTATCGTCCCATAGCAATTTTGTGTAATTTTTCTAAAGTTTTTGAAAGTGTGTTAGCAGAAGAACTATATACTACTGTAGCTTCTACTTTATCACCCCATCAGCATGGGTTTATGAAAAAGCGATCGACCGAAACGAACTTAATAAATATAAGTCAAGTTATCTCAACCGAACTCGACAAGAACAATCAAATTGATGTAATATACACGGATTTAAGCAAGACTTTTGATCGATTACCACATGCACTTATTATTAAGTATATGAAAATGTTTGATATCAGCTGTAACATCATAACGGTGATCTCGTCTTACTTATCTAATCGTATAAATTTTGTGTACTTCAAAAACAATGTTTCTAAAAAGTATAATAGTGTAAGTGGTGTGCCTCAAGGCTCCAACTTAGGACCTTTGCTATTTCTGTTGTTCATAAATAATGTGTGTAGTGTACTTTGTAGCCAATATCTTCTATATGCGGACGATATTAAATTGTTTTATGTAATCAACTCTATGGAGGATTGCGCAACGTTACAGAATAGTCTGACACTGATGAATGAATGGTACAACAACAATGGGCTACCTATAAATATCGCCAAATCTAGTGTGGTGTCGTACTTTAGGAAAAATAATCCATTTATACATAGGTATAAAATTGATGAGAAAGAAATTACCCGGTCTAACTCAGTAAAGGATTTAGGTATAATTTTTGATAGTCGGCTAACTTTCAATGCTTATATCAATCATATTGTTAATAAGTCAAGCAAGACCCTTGGATTTATTATTCGAAACTGTAGGGAGTTTACCTCCACTGAATCTATCATAAAATTATATGAATCATTAGTTCTAAGTAAATTAACCTACTGCGCTTGTGTTTGGTCCCCAAAGCAAATTAAGTTTGTAAATCTGTTAGAGAAAGTACAAAAACGTTTTCTTAAATATTTGTACCTTTACAAACACCATTCTTTTCCTCCTTATAATATTAGTTACAATAGTTTGTTAAGCGAATTCAACTTTATACCGATCAAAACTAAGCATAACCATATATGTATATATTATCTGTACAAAATCATAAATTTTTTTATTGATGATCCGTTCATATTAAATTCGATAAATATTCATGTTCCACGCTTATGTGGTCGAAATAATCTAACTTTTGAGTACAAGACCCTCACACACTGCATCATTTCAACTCACCATTGAATCGCATGTATATTTTATATCATACCATCCAAGATTATATTGATATATTTAAGGCACGTCCCAAAGAATTTAAAAATTGTTTAATTGAACTTTCAAGTGTATCTTAATTTGGATTTGAATTTAGATTTTTCTTTTTTGTTCTGAATATTTCATATGTAAATTATTAGTTTTTTCTCTATAATTTGACATTAATGTCTGTTGAGAAATAAATAAATAAATAAATAAATAATAAATAAGAATTCTTTTACTGGCTAAAGTAAATACATTTAAATCGCGTAGACTATTTCTTGATGTGGTATTTCTTCATAAACCGTACCGTACCTTTTATATCAAATAAATTTTAAAATTCCACACAAAAGTCTTCGTAATATCCCTCTATCTGCCCTCAATTTTAGCAAAACCGCTTATCTCCACATTCTCCTGTTCAGCGTCTTATGTATTCGTCCAACTTATTTCCCAACCTTAACTTATGAATATAGATACATCCTTTTATAAAAATTATTAAGTTAATGTTATATCCGTCTCTTATCAATTAATAAGTTATACTTTTTAATTCAGTAAAATTGAAGTAGTGATCTTGAAATCGATTTTTATTGGCCAATACTAGATTAATAATGATGAAAAGGATTTAATTAACAGAATTTAACTAGTTTCGACAAACAGAATAAACAAATGTCATCTTCGGAAAATGCATTTATTTTTACAAACTGTGGTTAAACATCTTTAAATTCAAGTTTGTTCACATCCTACCACTTACAACCTCATTGTGTACACTTGTTCTTACAATTTTACAAAAAATGTGTCCATTCTATTTCATTAATTTTTACAAATTTTAATTTAATATGTTTGAACGTTATTAGTTTTCCCTGAACAATCATCTGTTAAAAACTTGCATTGTCCGAAAAACATTTTATTACCCACTAGTCTATAAGCGCGTCCTATGGACGCATTAAATTAAAAATAAAAGGAGAGCTAAAAAAACGCGTGTTCTGGCTTTAAACTAAAAGGTCATTTACAAAATTCCCGGTATACGCGGTGGCGGTAACTATGAAGCGGGGAATCTCACTTCATCGCACGTACCAATGTGTTCCCATGGTGGTGGTGGCTGATTTTCCTAACTTTTGACATGAAGGCCATAGGTCAAAAAGTGTGCGTACCAAAGTTGTGAGTCTCGTCAAGACAAATCGAATGGTACCACACATGACCTATTTTGACCTTTAAATAAGAAATTTGCACTTTTGACCTATAACTTTTTGACCTTAAGGTCATAGGTCAAAATGATGTATACAAAAGATGTCTTGACAAGACAAACATATTTGGTAATAAAAACAAAAATTAATTTTTGTTTTTTATTTGGTTTAAGGGAGAGTGGGTGTGGCCAGCTAGAGTTTCAAAAACCCTTGCATCCAAACCGCCTTAAAATCCTCTATCGAATGGTGTATTCAGTTTTTTTTTAAACACCTCGGAGGAGATCATAAACAGCCAGGCAGATAGACAGATAGACAGACAGAGACTTCAAGGAAATTATAATAATTAGATTATAAAGGTGAAGATAAAATCTATCACTGATGAGTTTATCATTGCCTATACTGTTTATTAGACAGCGGTTCTTAAGCTTCTGTCATTACTAATCTATTAATATCGAAATTAGGTGTTCAAACTTACAATAACAATTTAGAAATAATTGGCATATCTCAAACCACTTTCAAAATGCACAAGATGTCGTTTCTATCAACATAATATCATGTGTTAGTGATATAACTTAAATGTTCGTTGTTACGCAATTGACAACATCACTTCACAATTTTTCTATTGAAATTTCCAATTTAAAAAACGTAACTTATTTATTTGCACAGTATTATAATGTTTCGCCAAGTTACTTCGCTAAGTATGTATAATTATTGCTCTATTTATTTATTTATTTAATCGTATGGTGAATTTTAAATATTGTATTCTGATGTAAGTGTTATGTATGGTGCCCCATAAGATAAGTATAAACTTGTATAGTGTGGTGACGAAACCGTGTGTAATTGTAGATTGGTTCGTCTTGGTAAAGCATTTGCTTCAAGGTTTAGGAAAACCACTAAAATCTAAACATGCCAACCCTTACCCACCTTAGTATTTATATTAAGTGTGTAAACATTATAGAAGGTAAATAAGAACATAAAATTGCATGACGACATGTAATGGACCGGTCCAAGTGCCAGTCACGACAACCAAAAATAAAATATAAAAATAAAATAAAAATTACAAATTTAACATGCTAAGTAAAAAATATAATCTTGGTTAACAATTAAATTGTTATATATTTAAAAATTTTCGTAGTAAATAACTTTATTTCTCGGTTTATTCATTTTTGCTAAGTTCATATTAATATCTTCAAGTAATAAAGTCAGAAATATTTAGTAGAAATAATACATGCGTGTTAAATATAATAGATGCAAAATATAATAAATTAACGCTAAGTAGATATTATGAATGCAAAGTAGAATAAATTAACGTTAGGAGATATAACCCATGCATAGTAGAGTGCGTTAAATGTAAATAAACGTGTCTTGCTTTGTAGTTAAGTGTGATCGGTGGTGAACGGTGTTGGTTGGTAGGTTACAGTTATAAAAATTTTTTTCTTAAAAAATTACATGTCTTCATGTGTTTTATGGTAAACTGTGTTTGTTGGTAGATGTGATCGGAGGTGAACGGTGTTGGTTGGTAGGTTACAGTTATTACAAGTTTCTTCTTAAAAAAAATTATATGTTTTCATGTGATTTGGGGTAAACGGTTATTTTTTGTATACATAGCTTCCATTATTTTTACCGAGCAAACTTGTTCAAATACTTTCTACTTAGCAAATAATTAATATACATGACAACTCGAATTATTTAGTTTACAAAACAGTAAAAAATACATAGCAAATATCATTTAATCTGATTCTAATTTTAATATTCCAAAAGATATTGATGTGTTACTCGGTGCCGACATATTCTTTAATATTATTGCTACTGGAAACACACAATTTCAGGATCAAATTTTATATTGCAAAATATTTTGTACGGTTATGTCAAGCGGTTCAACTGCTAGCAAATCTGATTTAAAAATTTTGGAATACTGAAAAGGTGCCCGAGTTATACAGTGATCGGCAAAGAGTTTGCATCAAATGGGAAAAATTTTTGTAATTGAGATATCTGAAAACTTTTTTAGCAAATGAGTTCAGCATATCGAATGACAAAAAAAAACACTTTGACAAATGTCATGTGACCACTATCATGGCGGCAAATTAACAAAATATCCTTTAAATATGTAAAAGTGAGGTTAGATGACAAGATATTAAAAAATGCCTAAAAAAAAGTTGTTCAAAATTAGATTATACGTCTATGTGCAAATTAAAAAATATCAGTTTTCCGGCATTTTTTTCGGAAATTTTGTATGATTTTGTATGAGCTTTATTATCCAGGCAATATTGTAAAAAATGTTTAAATTGGGTTTAGAATAGAAGAATTGATCATTTTAGGACTATTTTAAAATAATTCTAAATTTGTAATTTCAACCTTTTGTTTTTAGTTCTTTACCGTCCATTGGTAGACTAATAAATAAAAATTATTGGATTGTGAAGTTTATTTGTTGGTTTTATTGTGTTTTATGCAAATCAAACGCAAAAAGTTTCTCAATATTTCCGAAAAAATGCCGGAACACTGATATTTTTGAAAAGTCATTATTTTCTTTTAAAAATTTGCACATAGACGTATAATCTAATTCTGAACAACTTTTCTCTTAGACATTTTTCAATATCTTGTCATCTAACATCACTTTTTACATATTTATGGGATATTTGTTAAATTTGCCGCTTTGACAGTGGTCACATGACATTTGTCAAAGTGTCATTTGATATGCTGAATTTATTTGCTAAAAGAAATTTTCGGATATCTCAAATACAAAAATTTTTCCCATTTGATGCAAACTCTGCCGGTTACTGTCCAAAAAATATAATTCAGAACAAGAGGCTTGCGAAAATAGTTTTCAATCATCTGTTGCTCGAATAGAACGAACATTCCAGATGCAACTTCCTCTAAAACAAGCACTTTATGTATGTAACTTAGCAGATCCTTTTTCAGTTGCTTTAAAACGATTTCACAATCTAGAAAAAAGATTTAAATTTGATCCGGGACTTTTCCAACAATACCCTCAATTTATAAATGAATATTTAACCCTAGGACATGCAAAGATTATAGATATCAATAGCTATGATTTAGATAGTGGTTTAGTTTATTTTATGGAACATCATCCGGAAATAAGGGAGAACAAGTGCACTACAAAATAACGTGTATTATTTGATGGTAGTATGAATCAAAATCTAATAAATCTATAAACGACGTGTTGCTCAATGGACCCGTTGTACAGAGAGATTTTTCTAATATTGTTTAGAACTTATGAATTTATAATATTATGTGACATAAAGCAAATGTATAGGATGATATGGATTGATCCCGAACACAGACGCTTTCGAAATATTTTATGACGATCTAGTTCAAAACAGCCTGTACAATGCTTACAGTTGCAGACGGTTATGTATGATTTAAAAGGTAGCGCTTTTTTAGCTACTAGATGTTTGTACGAACTTGCCGTTAATAATAAGGATAAATTTTCGTTAGCCGCAAATGCTTTGCTCCATAATACCTATGTTGATGATATTCTTTGGGTGGCGACACCATTCAATTAAAGCATCAATTAATTGACTTGCTGGCAAGTGGTGGTTTTCAACTACACAAATGGGGTAGTAACTGTCCAATAATTCTAAAGGACATTTCTTCTGATCCCTTTGATGTTCCATTCCTTTGATATATTGAGTTAGTGAGTGATTGTTTCTTTATTATGTTCCAAGTCTCGAATTGCTCCTAGTAAAAATAATTGTGATAAAAATCTAACTATTTCCAGGTTAGAATTGAACGGAGCATTGTTGCTTACAATTTTATCCAAAAAAGTGTTTGATTTATTAAATCCTTTAATCAAAGATTTAAATGTTTTCTTTCTACAGATTCTGAAGTGGTTCTTTCCTGGATCAGAAAGAATCCAATAAAGTTAAATCCATACGTAGCAAAAAGAATTTCAAAAATTCAAGATTTAGCAAACAATTTTAATTGGCTTTATGTTGAGTCGCAAAATAATCCTGCCGATTGTTTATCTAAAGGTTTACAACCTCGCGATATTATTGATTGTAATATTTGGTTTAGTGGTTCAAAAAATTGATCTAATATCAACTTCTGTCATAATATAAATGAAAAACTAACTGAAACTGAATTTATTACCCAAATTATAGGTCAATGTACATCTTCAAGAAAGAGTTTACAATGCTAATTTTTTTTAAATTATTCCGATCTAAATAAGCTACAAAGAGTCGTGGCCTATCACTTAGATTTATTGATGTCAATTGCAAATACTAAAACAAACAAAAACTTAAAAATTAAGCGTTGGGGAATTAAATTCCACTTTAAAATGTATTTTTAAACATCAATAACATTTCTCGTTTTTTGAGGAGATTAAAGCCTTAAAACGGAATACTAAAATTCTGTCAAATTTGAGTAGCCTTTTCCTATTTGTCGACAAAGAAAACTTATTACGTGTTGGAGCTCGTCTTCAACATGCCAATGTTTCTTATGGCCAACGACATTCTATTATTTTACCTAATAATAATCACATTACGGATCTTATTATTCAACACGAACACTAGCGATTGTTACATGCCGGGTCTAAACAAATTTAAAGTAGTCTTAATTTGAGATTTTGATTAGTGAATAGTACAAGACAAATAAAGAAAACTGTTCATAAATGCATAACTTGCTACTTCTTCTCAGCGTTAATGAGTTCTCTTCCAGAAAAATGGGTAACTCAATCTCGACCTATTCAAAATTTAGGGATTGATTTTTGTGGCCCTTTCAATATTAAGCAATCTTGATTGCGAAGCACTATCTTGACAAAATTATATATCTTGCTTTTTGTTTGCTTTTCAGGAAAAGCAATACATATTGAGCTTGTATCGTATATGAGTACTGAAACTTTTTTAGGAGCATTTAAAAGGTTCATTTTTCGTCGAGGTAAACCTAGCCAAGTGTTTTGCGATAACGGTATTACATTTAAAGGGGCTTACAATCATTTAAATGACTTTTGTAGATGTTTAGATAAAAACGTTTTCACAATTTGTTCATTAACAAAAAAAAATGGTTTTAATTTTATTCCTTGTTTTTCGCCTGTTTTTGGTGGATTTTGGGAGGCGGGTCTTAAAAGCGCCACATGCCACATCAAGAGAAACTGAGGTAACGATCAACTCACATATGAAGAATTTAACACTTTAATTGTTCAAGTTGAAGGAATTCTAAATTCAAAACAACCTACAACACAATTAACCAATGATCCTTCAGATTTAAATTTAATTATAATTAAATAATAATAGGTGCTCCATAACTAGTTTTGCTGAACCCAATTTAACAATGATTTCAGAAAATAGGTTGAAATTTTGGAGGAGATGTACACAAATGCAGCAGCATTTCTGGAATAAACGGCATAAAGATTACTTAATTTTATTACCGAATAGGCCAAAATGGCGCTACAGCATACCGAATTCAGCTGAGAGTACTCTTGTATAGATAAAAGACGAAAAAACTACCTTTTTTAAAATAGCTAATAGCCAGAATAAAAAGTAATTCCTGAAAAGACGGGAAAGTCAGAGTGGTTCAATTAAAAACCAAAAAATGATTTATTTCTAATATCTGTTACAAAAATTGCTGTTCTACAAATAAATTAAATTTTGATTGTCTAGTTTAAGAAATTGTTTTATTTTGTTTCATAATTTTCCTGTATTTATTTTTAAACAAGTTTAAGTTGAAATTATTATTTAGTGCAAAATTGTATTCGGAAAATTTTTTACATTTATTGTTTTATTAGTTTTTAGTTGAGGATGTTTTATAGCCGAATTTTTAAGAAATTTATTCTACCGAAAAATATTTCTTGCTGTCCCAGTTTATGTTAAAGACATTTTTTAAATTTTGTATTTTCGCGCCGATTTTCCGTCTATTGGTGGGGTAACGCTGTTCCGTTGATATAAATTGTGTGTAACGATTCAACTTTCAATAAATAAATGCTTCGTACGTACGTATATGAGTTTCAATTTTAAATAGAAAGTTAATTAAAATACAGTTTGTTACAAATTAAAAATTATAAATTAAATTTAAGGCAAGTTCCCCAACAATAAGTTATTAATTAACAAAACCAACAAGGTGATATTTCGTTAGAACAAACCTATAGAAATGATTGCAAACATTTTCAGTAGCGCAATAGGCTGAAACTCAGAGAGTTAAATGATATATCTTGAGCTAAGGTCAAGGTTGTATTCTACCGTATGTTGTTGTGCACATGCACATGTCTAAACTTAGAAGATGCAACATTCAAAAACAATGCGTTTTGCGCAGAATTCCACTTCGTCCTCATATAAAAATGCGCAACAACTTACAAATTTTTAATCCAAAATGTAAAAAAAAACGATACGGTAAATATACATGTAATAAACTGTTTTAACAAAGTATAATTCTTAACACATTTGGGACGTTGAGTACCACACGTTACAAGTAGGACTTTGATATTGTAGTTCGGCTAGAAGTGAATGAACTTTACTGCCACCAGTTTTTAATGGATTGTTGTTGTTAAAAATACAACATGTTTCAATAATAATTTATGTAGATCAAGTGAAATCATTGGAAAATAAATTGAAACCTAAATTATTGAAGCAATTTAAAGAAACTAGTACATTTGCGGTAAACAGCACATGCGCCGTTGGTGGCACACGACGGCCACAACTCTAAATGACAGTAAAGAGCCGTCGTGCTCCATCAGTGGTGTATGATAAATCCGCTAAAGAGAATAACAGTTTTTAAGACTGGAAACGGAGTTTTAAAAAAAAAATAATTCCAATAAAACTTATAGTTAATAAACTTTTTTCGCATGACTTTTTTTGTATGATTAATATTCTTGGAGACAACGGTTAATATCTTATGATTGACATATCTCAGTAATTACTTATCGAATCATCGTATTTATAAGATGTAGAGTAAAATTGTGTCAGTTTGTGTTTTACTAACAGCTTTAGCCGTTTTTGGGTTTGTGTTTAGTATTCACCTGCAAACTTTTAGCAATTTCATATGTGGATTACACTATGAGCTGTATTCTCACGATACCATAAAGAAAAACGACAAACAATAAATCCGATATGAATGGAAAGTTCTCTTTAGTTAATTTTGTAGACCAAAATTTTACATGAAATATCAAACAGAAGTGTCTAGTAATGTGGGTATGGTATATTTTTGAAGTTAAGATTTTATTAAGAGACTCCGAAAGACGTTGACCAAATTAGAGACAGACTATCGCGGCTTCATTAGGAATTATGTAAAAAGATAACAATTAAGATTTCTTTGCTCAATAGCAATAGTTCAGTCTCTTTTATTCCAGAGCTTTGTATTTTTTTTCTGTTTTCTGCTGCAGTGCCCATGATCACTACAGAGAAGTCTAAACTTAGCAGAATTTTTTCAAACCAAATTTCAAATAAGTCCTCAGACATCCCTTCATGGTAATCCCCAGATTTCTCGGATTGTATACATAACAATCTATCTCTAACAATGTAATTATTTCATACTCTATCTTTACGTATTGAATTTTTTAAGCCAGTTGTTAATTTTGTAAAAGTCAAAATTGAAACCGGCCATACTTTATTTAGGGTGTGATCAGCATAAAGAAAATCGCGTCTAAGGAGTACAATTTTTTGTCAATTTTCCCACACTTCACTAAGATTGCTCTGTTTGCTCGTTTGTCTGGACAGAACTTTGTAAACAATTTTTCATCTACTTTTTACGATTTAGGATCTTGAAAGTTTTGAATATTCAAATAAAAACTGAGTTGGATAGGTTATGCAGTTTTGTTTGACATTTTATAATTTTTTTAAAAGTAAAAAAATAGTGGCCTTTTTATGATGGAATTCTATTTTAGCAATGGCGTTAAAGTCGATAGAGTTTGGCATTCTAATATTGCTCCGTGCATTGATGAATTTAGACAAGAATTTCCTGTGATAATAATATTTTTTATGAGTACTTCCGACAGACGGTAGTTCGAGATGTGAAGAAAATTGTCGCCCTAAGAAACGCACTCAGGAAGTAGTTGAAAATGTTAGACTGAAGAACCGAGCACTTAAATTCATTCATACAGTACTAAGAAACTGTGATAATTTGTCAGTAAAAACTTTTTACGGACAAACTATGCCTTCACATTAATGGATACGTAAATTCACAGAATACGAGACATTGGAGCAGCGACAACCTTCATGTTGTTTTGAAAAGAGCCATTATCCACAAAAATTTAAGATTAGTCAGGGTGGGATTATCGGATCAGATTTTCTTACGGTAAAAAGCAACTGTCTTTACAATTGGAGATTCTAACAAACTTATTGGTTGAACTATTAATTAATTTATTTATTTTTTCGTATGGTACATTTTTAATATTGTATTGTGATGTAAGTGTTATGTATGGTGCCCCAGAAGATAAGTATAAACCTGTATAGTTTGGTAATTTAGACTGGTTATTTTTAACAAGATGGGACACCACCTCATAATACAAGGACCTAATTTATAGGCAGGATTTTATGCTCATAGAATAATTAGTTGTAATATGAAAACTTTTGTCCGCCTAGATCTTACGATCTTACGCCATGTAATTATTTCCTATCGCCACATGTGAAAAACATTATATACAGCAACCCAGTTAATAATCTCCAAAAACTTTAAAACAGAATTGCACATAAAATAATAGCATGTGTTGTTGCAAAATGTGTCGCAAATTGCGAAATTAATAAAGTTCCCAAATCACTACCATTTGCTCAAATTAGTTGTTTGGTGCATTGATTAAATTTCAATCAGGTAAAAGACACACTATTGTGTACACTGTAAAATGAATAAATCAATTAAATTCCATTGAGTTATATATTTATAACCAAAATTCGCATTAGTTTACATGTTGATAAAGATAGTTTGATGCCGGCTAGGAATACAAACATAATTATCACTACTACTTTCAGTTGGCATGAATTCGATACGTTGTGCATAACTTTTATCGCACTATTGATGAATTGAAAACCGGTATCGCACTATCTACAGATTTTCAGTTTGGAATCGAAAACAAAAATTTGTTAACTTTAAATTTTTCGTTAACTGACTCCATTACGATTGCAATAAATTTCGTTAAATGACTAAATAGAACAAAATAATAAATAATAGGTATTTGTGAAACGACTGTCTTTAAAGCATTTATTTTTCGCACGGTTGTAGAAAACGATTTTGTTATACATATAACAACCAAAAATAGACTAAGAGTAAAAAAGATATGTTTCAAAATGTATTAAAACATTGAAAGCAGCCCTAAAAATTGTCTAAAATGCAGAGCGCGCCCATAAATAAATAATTTATAACACAAACACTTTACTTTCACTTTCAATGTATTTTGGTTTCAAGTCAACATTCTGTTGTCAGGGTTTGGTAAACTTTGCTGGTACGAAGTGTGAGCTTAAAAATTTGTTTTCGTTACCCATTTTACATTAAAAATATTAAATTTTGGCTTGACTTTCCAGAATTATAAAGTATTTAATAAAAATATTCAAAATTACACAGATAGAAGAATAAATAAATAAAACAACTTACATCCAAGTTCCATTCGGCGGAAGCCTTTTAGCCGAAGCAACTACAAGAATCGAAACTATCCAAATTAATGTGTAATGCATAAGTTGCAAAACATTACGATGCTTTTTTCTCAACTTTGTATTCGACTCCATATCTCTGTAACAAAGAGCAATAAATTAATAAAGAAATAATCGAGCATACAGATTTGATTACTGTTAGCATGCATGAGATATACACCTTATTACACTGTCATAACAATAAAAATATTTGCTTCTGAAGCAGTAAAACTCCGTGGGCTACAGAACCAATAAGATTCTAATAAATCATCTTTTATTTACAGCTCTAAAACAACCTTTCGTTACTTTTCATAGTCTGAAATGAGTTTCAACAGCATACGCCGACTTATACATATAATATAAACACAGTATCCATAAAATTTAGAACAAACTCATAATTGACAATAAAGTTTTTGCTCGAATGTGATTTAAATGGAAATGTGTATTTTAAAACAATATTAATGGAATACCTCGAGCAAATAACATTTTTTTTTGCTTCACTTAAATATCTTTACGAGGAAACCTTTGTTGCTTCATAAAATATTTCTTACTACAGTTCTTGTTTGGTTTGTATGCATTTTGATGTTGTTTTGCTTTGCATGAGCCCTTTCTTACATAAGTTAAATTCTTGAGTGTGTTGTAATAAATGAAAAATAACAAAAATACTCGATTAAATTGGAATCACAAGATTGTTCTCAAATAACTCGATTACCGTAGTAAGGTCAATGATTAGAAATTAAAGAACACATTCGATTTTATATACAAGGTGGGTCATTGAAAATAAAGAATTGAAAAAAATTAATTTTCAAAAAACGTAAACAGGCCAAGTTTGTTTCCTAGGGGTACACCTTTTAGGAAAACATTTCGCCCCCACATTTTTTCATCCCCAATTCCTAATATTTGAAATGAGGCAGCAATCTTTAATTTGAAAGCTCTTTCTTCCATGAATCCAATCAGAAAAAAATCAAATCTATTAAGTTATTGAGACTATTTTTAGTTTATATCGCTGAAATAAAGTCTAGTAGTTCAATTTGCGTTTACAAAAACGGAAAAGTATACAAAATACATCAAATTGATGTGAGATAAATTCTGCCTCTGACGGAATTTAAATATACTGGGTGTTCTATTTGAAAAAAAAACGATTTTTTTGTTTTGTAAAATATATTTCAATAATTGTAATTAGGTTAATTAGTGAATTAGGGTTAGTACATTTAGGTTTTTGATGGTTTCCCTAAACCTCTAAGCAAATACTTTACCAAGACGAACTACTTTAACATTACATAACTACGGTTTCGTTAACACATTAGGTACATAGATTTATACAAATCATTGTTTTTACATCATCTACATCACAACACATCTTATTATCTCAAAAAAGTGAAGCCATTACCTTCTTTGATGATTTTAACAATACAAAAATATAGAAAAAACAACAAAAACAATCAATTACTTAAAACTACTAATCACGAAATGGCGCTCAACATCAACTTAAACAGAAACACGAAATAAAAGTTTAAAAGTTCAGTTTCTGGTAAAATATAGAAAACAAAGAATTTAGTGCACAAATTTCTGTTTTGTTGTGCGTTGGTTTTTCGTAGTTACGTTATTAGATAACGTATTTATGGGTTATGTCAGTTTTTGATATATACTTAATAAGTTCAAATGCAAAGATATACAATTTTTAATTCTACTAAAAAGAGAACAAAAAATGCTGTTTTCCAACAAAAACCCTGAACCCTGAGAAAACAGCAGCAAATTTTCAATTATTCTATTGAGATTGAAGATGTTCAAATTGTTGTACTATATAAAAATAAGTCGGGTTTTCCTTCCTGACGCTATAACTCCAGAACGCACGAACCGATTTCCACGGTTTGGCATTCATTGGAAAGGTCTCGGGCTCCGTGAGGTTTATAGCAAAGAAAATTCAGGAAAATTTCAACAGAAAAGCGGGAAAATCTTTTTTCAAATACAGCGCCATCTCTGATACATAGCATGTACTACAAACCAATATTTTAAGTAGATGGCGCCGGTGCGTCGTTAGTGTTTGCGGGATAAATTTAGAAAATAATTGTTTTTCACATGGGCAGTTATACGTTGCGTGTTCACGAGTTGGGAAACCATCCGCTTTGTTTGTGTTAACGTCATACCAAAAACCAAAAAATGTGGTTTACCAAAGTGCACTTCAATGAAACGGATAATTTGCGGACACGTATAACGCTTCGATTCAGTATTTACTTTGGATTCACTTTCATTTACTTAGAGAAGTTCAACTAAATAACACTTCATTTTTGTAATCGAAATGAATTCATTACTGTTGTGAAATGAAATAAAAATTTTTCAAATATAAAACAAAAAAAATTTTTTTCTTCATCTTTTAATCACCAAACGAAATGTTACATAAACCGAAGCCATCTGGTGGCGAAACGGAGTTCGCCGGGTTTGCTAGTTGTATATAACTTTTATTTAAAATTTCAGTTTCTAAGACATTTAAATGGAGAACAAACGAGATATGATCTTAAACAAGCAAGTAGCTAAACTGTTCTTAAGGCTTGTTCATTGTTAAAACATTTATATTTATCGTAGGTATTGGTTTTTTCACTGTTTTTATAAATTAGCAACGCAACGGTGTTAGTAATTTTTTCTATTTTTCGAACAAATAGTTTTATTTTGCTGCACACTTTCGATATTCTTTACACAATTGTTAGTATCGGAACGATGAGGAGTTCTGTGCGAAACGCTTGTTTCTTCTAAAACGTATAGGTTTTTTTATGTTTTTTTATTAAAATTTTATTTATTTATTTTAGTCACGGTGCACTTTCTTTACGCTCTTAGACGTAATGACAAAATGTTTTATGTTTCTGTAAACTTTCTACTTCTTCTTATCCATTTAAGAGTATTGAAGCGGTGTAGAGTTCCGGGGAAACGGTTGTTTTTACATTCGCTGCTTGTAGAGCAAGGGTTGAAATTCAATCAGAAAACACTAATCATCCGACCCACATAAACAACAATATTATAACTATCAAAGCATTAACGCCTACAGGTACCATATGGACTCGTCTAGAAATCAATTAGGATAACAATGTGCATTGTCATTAATTAGAGACGAATGGTATGCAATTAGTGAACGATCTTGGTGTTTGCGTGATTATTGTCTTGTTCATCGTAAATGAAAGTGTTACTGATTTGAAATTGGTGTTCGTATTTTTTTGTTGTAGAAATATATTTCATTCTAAAGTAAATAGATCATTACGATACTCAGTCCAGTAAATTTTAGAAAATCCTAAAATCAAAAATAGTTTCCGTGGTTTTGGTTATTGTTAAATTCATCAGACTACTAGATCGAAGGATAATGGCTAGAATTAAGGTTAATGGATATTTTGTGTTGATAATAAAATATTTATACTTTAATATAAAAAGATAACGCAGGTTGGAATAAAAAATATATTGCCCGTCTGATAAGAGATGTTACAGCAATTGTCGCAATTACAAAAAAATTGAGGGGATTGCTACCCCTACGAAGGAGTTCATAGCAGGGTTGAAATAGTCACGTTAAAAATTTTTATTTATTTTCGGTCATTTTCATAAAAAGTGTTACGGTTCAAATTTCTCGAATTGAGGACGTAGGTCGTAAACCGCTTTAGAACGTGTGTCCCAAGTAATACGGTGCGACGAAAGTTCGTAATTGGCACGCACGCTCCTAATTTGCGATTGGTGGAAATTCAATTCGATCAACTTTTCGAGACGGACGGCGGACATTTTCTCTTTTCTCGTTGGTGCACGTGGTATTTTAGCGTCTTCTTTGAAGTGAAATTCTCACCAAAAAACTATTTAATGTGGGCTTCACAATTTCCAATATAAATTGGCGTTTACATTAATCTGGCTACATTCACCGTGAGTATTTGGGTTTCTTTTCTATTTGTTTTAATTCTGATTGCTACTAATGCTTTTAGCACGTTGTGTTCAGCATCTTATACTCGTTATATACGTTACTGGGATAACTATCGAGAGTGTTGGAGTAGCTACCAA
The DNA here is from genome assembly GCA_030710515.1 of Abscondita cerata. Taxonomy (NCBI): domain Eukaryota; kingdom Metazoa; phylum Arthropoda; class Insecta; order Coleoptera; family Lampyridae; genus Abscondita; species Abscondita cerata. Next base: position 21,921 of record JALBCR010004684.1, on the reverse strand, counting down.
AGAACCTTCCCTATTAATGCACGAAACACCACGGCTCCGCAGTAATTAAGCCGCAGGCCAACGGGGAGTACCACGTCGTCAGAGGTTGGTTATGTCGAGCGAGGCTGCTGCTAACGTACGTAACTATATGCGACAGTCTCTCTATTTCTGTCACATCATCCTACTATTTTTGTTTATTTTTAAAATTTGTCTGTGATACTGTACTGTATGTTTCTCTTTTTCTGGTTTTTGTTCAATCTAGCATATTAGTTTTAAGTAAAACCTGTTGATCTCCTTTTGGTCGGTTTTATTTCTTTCTTTACTCAGCAGGCGACGCCTTGTTAGACCAGCAGTCAGAATTCTTATAGCTATTCAGGAATCCACGCAACTCTTTGACTAAGAAGGAACGCTGCTGTGCTAACTACTATAAATATTTTGTTTATCCTTCACTATTTTAGTGCGTTACATCGAGCCAAATTCCCTTACTTCTTCTTTCTAGGTTGTAGCACTAGAACCGTCGCTCCTTTTGATGTTTTGTAAACTACAACCGTTACAAAAGGAATAATACGTCATAATAATTTGTTCTTACTTATGCCGCTCATGGTATATTAGGTTATTGAAAAAAATAATGGAGAGAAGACCATAGCATTAGACGATAGATTATTTTTAACGCCGAATACAAATTGGCAACATGATAATTCTTAAGGATGGTACAAAAATTGTCCCGTTAGACGAAACGAAATTTCGAAATAGATGGCTACATCAGCTAAAGAGATAAGTCTTAATGCAAAGAAAGTAAAAATTACCAATCATTCGATTCGGCGAAACAAGCGAAAAACGGTGTGCAAGAAGAACAATTAAGCAAAATAACGGGTCACAGTAACGTATGTACACTCTATTGCCACTTACCTACAAATACATACAAATACCTACTTCTATAAATGATTGTCTCATCAGGAGAGCGTTGGAAGATTAAAAAAATTCAAATTTGCGGCTTAAATTGATAGTTAATTAATTTATGCTAATGTTATCATCCGTCAGTTATTTCATTGTTCCGTTGTAATAATTATCCCTGGTTGTAATTGTGTGTTGTTCGTCGTTTATCGTTAATGTTGTTCATTTAATTGAGAGAGAGAGAAACTGTTATAGAAACCCTTTAGATGCGGAGCACCATAAAAATATAGTTGCTACAATGAAGAAAAATTAATCGACGTTTAACACTTTGATTGCCTCATTACAAAATACCTCTAGCCAATCAATGATTACTTACAATAATTGTCAAATTTATTGTAACAACAAGTTATGTAAATTGAAAAAATAAATAAACAAATTTAACACAAACAAAAGCTTAAAAAATGTCATACTGAAAAAAGCTTAAAAAATGTCATACTGAAAATATTTTTCCCACTCCAAATAACATGAATGCTTTCCGGAAAGATTCTATTCAAAATGTGATTTTCTGTTAAATAATTTATTTTACAAAATACTAAGTCTCGGTTTTTCAAACTGCCACTAAACCTTTGGTAAACACAAAACTAGATGTACGACACAAAAATCGGGTTTTCAGAATATTCAACTATACACCGCTAAAGACATTTTCTGTAAGTAAACCTGCGGTTTGAAAAACCATCTTCAAGTAATCCCAAATTATTTAACCTTATTTCATACTTGAAACCGCAGTATTGACCTCCGGGCCTGCCGTCTGTTAGTTCATGATGTAGTTTTTAAGTTAATTTTTTGTTTGTTTTTTTTAATCCTTATAGAAATTATTGTTTTTAAAGAAATAAATTATAATAACTGTAACTTTGCAACTAACGCCGTTTTCCCCCATCGCCGTTTTTCTCCGATCGCATTGACCCCTCTAAACAATAACCCTCCATCACATAAAGATAACTAATTTAAAACTAATTCAAACAAATGTTAGTAATAGTTTGTTTGTAAATTGTTAATATGGGTGTAATTTTTTTTAAAGAATAATATTAGTGTTGTATATGTTTTTTTCCAGATTTTATGTATTGTTTTTAAAGAAAGAAATTGTAATAACTGTAACCTACCAACCAACACCGTTCACCTCCGATCACATGAAAACAACTTAAATTTATTAAAACAAATTTTACGTAGAAAAAAGTTCTTGTTTAATTAGTTAATTCAAATTTTATCTAAACAGGGCTTCAGGACGTTTTATCCTAAACGTTAGAATTGTAATGTCTTTTGGTTTATTGTTGGTAGTTTAATTACTAAAGGCTTACTTTACACTTGTACTTGATTGTATTTTGTATATGTACCGGGTGGCCATCTAAGGATGAACGCCGGCTATATCTCAGGAATTATAAATCTGACAATATTGAAAAAAAAAAGATGGCCGCTAGGGAGCGAAACTGTTATGGCCGATCATATAATTGGTTCTTTCTCCAAAAATATGCAAATATAAATATATTTTAAATATTGCCGTAGTAAAGACTGCAAAATTTTTTGCTTAGAGTATTTTACGCTCTCTTATAAAATGTAGTGGCGGGGAACGTCAAACAAGTTTTTTATTTAAATGGAAACTGACAAGAATGGATCCTCTCCTTCTCCAAAAGATTTAATCAGAATTCCTTTAACAGTTTGAATTGCTCTTTTTACCATTCCATTAGACTGATGGTACAACGGACTGGAAGTTGTTAATTTAACGTCGTACATTTTTGCAAATTTGGCAAATATGGTAGAATTAAAAGGAGGACCATTGTCGGAAAATATTTCTAAAAGGTAACCCAAACATAGCAAATATGTTGTTCAGTGAAGATATGATACTTTCAGCAGTTTTATTTGTTAATTTGTTTACAACCACAAATTTGCTATAGTAGTCGACCATTACAATAAACTAAGAAAATGCCAACAGTGGCTTTATCGACACTCGTGCGTTTAAGGCATTGAAGCTGTTACTTAGATAGCGATATGCACGTAAACGCACACATGTCCTTACTTTTAACTGTTGGCATTTTCTTAGTTTATACTAATCATACGTGTCAATGTTCATACACGAGATGTCGTCAGACACACATTTTGCTTTCATTACAATAAAGTTTAGATTATTATGGAATATCGTGAGGTGTTAACGGTTCTCTTTGGTTTGACTTGGCATATTTTTGACAAGTGATACAACTAAGAACCATTTTATCGATATCTACTGATATTCTTGGCTAGTAAATACTTCCTTGGGCTAATTTCTTGCATGACACCACACCTTTGTGAGCTTTATGTATTAAATTTAGTAATTCTGTTTTAAGAGTTTCAGGAATAATTAGTCTTTTCTTATAAAAAAGTACATTTTTGTGAAGAATTATTTCGTCTTTCCAAAACTGTTTGACTTCATCTGAAGCATTAGGTTTATGTAAAGGCCATCCATAAAGTGCAAAACGCTTAACTTTCTGTAAAACAACGTCTTCATCAATAGCTCGTTTTAGTCTAACTTCATTCTTCTTTGAAGTTATAATAACCGAGTGTACCATTAGATTGGAATCTAGATAATCAGTATTGATTTTTTCTGTATTTGGATCCCGGCTTAAAGCGTCGGCGACTTGCATTTGTTTACCAGGTACGTAAACCAATTGAAAATTGTATCTTAAGAGTCTAAAAGCAAGTCTTTGTATTTTAGGAGATAGGTCATCTATGGGTTTTTTTAACAATCCCAAAAGAGGGCGGTGGTCGGTGTGAACTATAAACTTACGACCAAACAAGTAGTAGTGAAATCTTTCACAACCAATTACAACTGCAAGTAATTCCTTCTCTATATGGTTATAACGTTGTTGAGTCGAAGTTAACGAGACTGAAGCGAATTCTATTGGTTAATATTCTTGACTTATAAATGCCCCAAGTCCATATGGACTTGCATCGACGGACAACGTCGTTTGTTTTTCAGGGTTAAAATAAGATAAAACCGGAGTTGACGTAACTAATTGTCTCAAACGATTGAAGCATTTAATTTCATTTTCAGTTCATATCCATTCGATTTTATTTGACAACAATTTTCTTAAAGTGCTTGTTTCTTGAGATAAATTATCTATAAATTTTGCTAAATAAACAATCATTCCAAGAAATCGTTGGAGATCCTTTTTGCACTTTGGAGGTTGCATATTACGTATAGCTTGAGTCTTGTCATTGTCTGAAGCTATTCTTTACTAGTTATATGACCAAGAAACTTTAAGCCAGTAACACAGAATTTCGATTTTCAATGTTTAAAGTGAGTCCAGTTTTAGATATTTTACTTAAAACATTGTTTAAATTTTCATTATGTTCCTCTAGTGTCTTTCCGAAAACCAAAATATCATCAAAGTACGCGATAACTCCTCGCACTCCATCCAATGTTTCGTATATAAATCTTTGGAATATTTCAGGAGTTGAAGATATTCCAAACGGCAAACGCAAATAACGGTATCCTCCCCAACTAGTTGCAATTGTACATAAAAGCGAACTTTCGTAGTCTAAATAGTCTAGTAAAATACATCGCGCCAGGCAATTGCGCGAATAAAGCATCTTGCGTCGGAATTTGAAAATTTTCCCGCTTTATATATGTGTTTAATGATCTTGGATCTATACATACACGAATGTCATTATTTGATTTATGCACAATCACTATTGGATGTACCCAATCAGTTGGTTCACTTACTGGTACAATTATATTTTCTTTTGCCATTTGATCAAGTTTATCCTTAACCTTTTTTGTAATGCAATGGGTATTTTACGAGCAGCTGCAATATGAGGAACTGCACACGCTTGCAATGTAATTTTATATTCCCAGTTTACCATTTCTAATGACTGAGAAAATAATGAATCGTAATTGCGAAAAATGTCCAAAGTTGTGGATTCACTTGTAGCTCGATTGATTTAATAAATTCACATTTTTTGAACGTGTCACGACAGTTGATTATCTTAAGTTCGTTCGATCCAACTAGTCCCAAAATAGAACTTTGTGTTGACGAGTTAAGAACGTAAACAATAATTTCTTACTGTTGGAATCATTAAAGTTACATTTCAGATGTACATACTCAACCTAATATCGTAATTCTATGACCGGAATAAGATGAAAGCGTAGTCTTGGTTTTCTGCAACAATTGTGTATCCATTTTAAGTTTCTTAAAATCACTTAGATTTAAAATATTGACTTGACTGCCTGTATCTATTTTTAAATCTATGTCAAGCTCTTCAATTTTAATCCTTTCGTACCACTTGATAGAATTCACATCGGAGTCCGAAATTATCCACACTATTTGGTTTTCGTGATAGTCGATATTGTCATTGTCATCATTATTACCTTCTGTGTTATCATCGATCTTTAGAACATAACGATTTTTACAAAATTTGCGGTAATGACCTTTCTTTTTGCACCTACTACATTAGCGATTATAAGCTGGACACCACTTACCTCGAGAGTGATTAAGCCCACACCTATCGCATTTATGAAACCTGCTATCTCTCGAGAAACCTTGGGTAGCAGCTTCCCTGTTCCCAAATCCCGATGTTTTTCTGTTATGTCCTGAAGATTGACTTCCAGAGGTTCTCTGTGTATTCACGGAACAAATCGCTGCACTATTTTCCTTGATAATTTCTTTTTGTGTAGCGGCGCTTGTTTCCATTGAACGACAGATTTGTATTGCTTCGTTCAGTTTCAAATTCCCATCCTGCAACAGTTTTTCCTGTATACGATGATTTCGTATTCCCAAAACCACTCTATCACGGATTAAAACATCATGTTCCTTAAATTCGCACAAGGCAGCTAATTGTTTGAGAGCCGTTACAAATTGATCAACGGTTTCATTTTCTCCCTGATCTCGATTAAAACATTTAAAATGTTCGTAAACTAAGTTTTTTACAGGGTTGCAGTAGTTGCAAAATTTTTTAAAACTATGGACAGTAATCTTATTATCTCCTTCCCTTTTATATTCAAAAGTATTATAAATTTGAATACCTTCATCGCCCAAAAAGTTAAGCAAAATTGCAACTTTCACGTCGTTAAGCTTGTTACTTTTACCGCTGGCGATTAGATAGAGATTGAATTTATGTTCCCATAATTTCCAGTTATTGGCCACGTTTCCTTTAAAATTCATTTCCTCGGGTGCCTTTTCGTGATCAGACATCTTTTTTATTTTCTAGTACAACACACAAAATAACTCACAAGCGCGATTTTTCGCTGCCACCATGTAATGTCTTTTGGTTTATTGTTGGTAGTTTAATTACTAAAGGCTTACTTTACACTTGTACTTGATTGTATTTTATACAGGGTGTCACAAGCAAGCGTGGGTCTTCAATAACTCATTTGCGGTTGGAGATATCGAAAAATGTTTCAAATAAAAGTTCCACCAATTCAACTTCTCTATACCATAAAATTATTTTCGAATATACAGGGTGTCCGTTTTTCCTGTACGCAACCTAACTTAATTTTTTTAAATGGAATGCCCCATTTATTATTGCTTTATTAGATTGCTCGCAATTTAAAGGCCACTTCGTTAACCATACATTATGGCTGAAATGCACCGTTCCTCAGAAAATTAGCGCTAAAGGAAGAAAAATGCCGTTTCGGTACCCTGCGCCATTTTTCATATCTCGAAACAAAAGAACTTAGAGGGAATGCGGTTTTCACAGATCGCTTCTAAGAGAAATGACCTACCATTTGCACTATTTACACAAACATGTTTCTGTTAAATTCATTCAAAGCTACCGCTTCAAAAATAAATTGTTTCAAACCGGCAAAACTTGTTTTTTCAAATAGAACACTATTTTTTTCAGCCCATCATATGCAGAATTTTATTTCCTTTCGTCTGATATAAGGTTGTTGCTATCAGTTCCTAACAGTTTTGAGAAAATTGCAGTTATATTCTAAATTTTAATTAAATCGGATCATCGCGTGCGCCCTGGTCGGTGATTAGCTGCTTTTCCGCTTTTGTTTTCTACCTTAGGAATGAAAACTATTTCAATTGAAAACCAGAGTGTTGTATTTTAGTTCAGACGTTTTAAATCACAAAAATAATTTTCAAGATGTCCACACAGAGCTTTGACTTTGCCTCAGGCCAGTTCTTGATGTTTAACTTTTACAAAAGCTGCTCGAAATGTCTGCCATTTTCTTGAATACACATCCTCATTCGACGTTTGAAGTTATTGTCAACGTTGACCAGAATGTCGGGGTAATTTCTCTGAAAGCGTTAGTTATCCTCTCCCGCATATCTTCGGCAGTGGTAGGTGAAGAGATGTACACTTGTTTTTAACGAATCCCACAAAAAGAAGTCACATTTTGTGAGATCAGGCGACCTAGCGGGCCAGTTAATTGCCCCTCCTCTTCCTATCCAGCGGTTTGGGAAATTCGCATTTAAGTAGTTCCGAATTTCTTGGGTGCAATGAGATGGGGCACCGTCTTGTTGTAGCCACATACGTCGAAGAAATTCTAAAGGAACATCCTCCAACATTTCTGGAAACCATTTTGCAGGAACTGCAAATAGGCCCTTCCTGTTAAGTGTCCATCAAAAAGTACGGTCCGAAAACACGATCACCAAAAACACTCTCCACACATTCAGTGACCATCGGTATTGAAAACGTCCGGAAGTTAGGAGGTTTTGCCGTATCGTAATAATGGAAGTTATGCCTGTTTACAAAACCATTTTTGTGAAAGGTAGACTCGTCATTAAACAGGACATATTTGAAGAAGTCTTCGTCTTCGGCTATTCTTTCGATGGCCCACTGACAAAATTCCGTTCTTGCTGCAAAATCCCGGAAGTAGTTCCTGATGTAGCTGAACGTGGTACGGATGGTACTTATGCTGTTTCAGGACTCTTTGTACAGACATTCTACCAATTTCGGTTTCTCGGGCGATGTCTCTTTGACTGACATTCGGATTTTCCACCACAGACGCCAAAACACGGAACTCATTTTCATCTGTACAGACCGTCTTGGCGTAGTTTCTTTTCCAGACTCCACTGATCCTCTAGTAAGAAACCGCTCCAGAACCCTGCTGAACGATTCCACTCTAGGATGTCGTCTATTGATAACGCTGGGCATACACCCTCGATGCCAGAGGATTTCTCTCATTCCCCAAGAATAAGAACCATATCTATCATTTCTTCTTTATTCAACGCCATAGCGGAACAGTTCGGAAAATGAACACAAAGTTACAATGAAACAAACACAACGATACAATGAAACTTTACTGAACACCTTATGAAGTTCACAAATATGACATTGTAGAAAACAAAAGCTAATCACCGACCAAGGCGTACATGATGATCCGATTCAATTAAAATTTAGACTGCAATTTTCTCAAAACTGTTAAGAACTGATAGCTTAACAACCTTATATCAGACGAAAGGAAATAAAATTCTGCATATTGATGGGCTGAAAAATAATAGTGTTCTATTTGAATGAAACAAGTTTTGCCGGTTTGAAACAATTTATTTTTTGAAGCGGTAGCTTTTGAATGAATTTAACAGAAACATGTTTGTGTAAATAGTGCAAATGGTAGGTCATTTCTCTTAGAAGCGATCTGTGAAAACCGCATTCCTCTAAGTTCTTTTGTTTCGGAGATATGAAAAATGGCGCAGGGTACCGAAACGGCATTTTTTCCTTTAGCGCTTAATTTTCTGAGGAACGGTGCATTTCAGCCATAATGTATGGTTAACGAAGTGGCCTTTAAATTAAGCGAGAAATCTAATAAAGCAATATAAATGGGGCATTCCATTTAAAAAATTAAGTTAGGTTGCGTACAGGAAAAACGGACACCTGTATATTCGAAAATAATTTTTATGGTATAGAGAAGTTGAATTGGTGGAACTTTTATTTGAAACATTTTTCGATATCTCCAACCGCAAATGAGTTATTGAAGACCCACGCTTGCTTGTGACACCCTGTATATATATACATAAATAATTTAAGAAGAAATAATATGTTTATAAAAACTGTGATTGGCATTAATAACTGTATTAGATCATAATAATCAAAATCAATAATAACTTGATCCCTAACATTACTGTGACCGTACTCTCATGTGGATACATACCAAGAATAAACGTTAAATTTGTGTTGGCAATGTAATTTAATCGCGGTCGAATGAATAACATTAAGACTTCATCAAAACTTTTTATTTCTAACCCGTTTTAAACGATTTTGAATGTGCAAAAAGCGTAGAAAATTTCAATCGCGTACATCTCAGAAACGGTTAGGAGTACGGGATCAGCAGCATAAATCAAAAGTTGTGCGAACGTCCTCTACACGACCTAATCAAAATCGATCGAAAAAAAAAAGTGTCAAAATTTGATATCGGCAGGGGTTCGAAAAAATTATTTTCTCGACGGATTCGAGTTTAGGGCGGGAACGGCGAGTTATTTGAAGTGCGACACGCTTATACGCGTTCGATATAATTTTTCGACGCTCGGAGCGGTTTTTGGTCCCGGGAGTTCACAAAAATAGTTTGCTCTCGCTCCGATAAAATGTTTACGACTCGTTCGTCAAAAAAAGATTGATTGTAGATGGGTGGGGCGGTACGGAATGCAAATCCGTAACTCATTCCTTCGTCCGGTGTAAAATTTTCATATTCGAATTCGAAAGTTTAAGCGACCAAAAAGACGAATTTCGAAACGATTTTCGCCCGACCTAAAATTGAAGGGTGAGGGGTACGGACCTATCCCGTTTTGATCTAGGTAGATGCCGAACTCGAATTTGTAACCTTAATAACCCCTCCCCGCGGTGTTCGTGTGGGACCGTTTGCCAACTGGCCCCGATATGTCGATTGGTCTAGTGGGCATGGTGTGAGCAGGTTTTTGTTTTTTGCTATTATTATCGCTTTTGTACCATAAGATCGACTTTTCCTAAGTTATTTATTGAATGCACAGTTTTTAGACAAAGCGATAATAGTAAGTAACATTTAACAAATTTTGCCTAGAAGATTAGAAAAAGTCGAATTTTTTTCATAAAAGTTTTTTAGCAATTTTTGTGTCACAATATGAAATGTGTCAATTTTGAGATTTTTGAATATTCAATGACCTTGAACCCATGAGAGGTATGATGTACAAAGGGTTTTCTATCATAATATAACTTGAAGATGACTTTTTGTTTAATTTTTGTTTTTGACGTTTTCAAACGCCTTTTAGACTTATAATTTTACGTTTTCATACTTGAAAAAATCTTTGTTTACGTAAGACATTATCCCACATCATACACAAGGGTTTGTACAAAATTTATGAAAATTTACATGTCCAAAATTCCAACTTCAGTATTTGTTGTTGTTCGGAGAATTGATCAAGCACTAGCTAACTGCGGTACTACAATGAAAGATTAGAAAAAACGTTTCCTGCTACTGCTGTTTTTCATAACATAGCTTTTTAAAAACAACAATGAAGAACTATCTTGCAAAATTAGTTGTTTATTGTTAAATATTTACTTCATTATATCAGTATATAATTTTACAAGAATGCAAATTGCGTTAAATGTACAGATTGTTGCAAACGTTCGTATATTTTTGAAACACTCTCCTTATACTAATGATGATGAAATTATTTCCCTTATAAGTAATTTAACTACGACTTCCTGTCTCACAATATGGAAGAACTGATTTTGCTCTTAATATGTAGCACAGAAGTATCACAAATGAGTTATCAAATGGCAGGCTACCTTAGGAAACTGAAGTTTTATAGATTATAGATTAAAAACCTAGTATAGTATCTACTGACATAACTAAAAGTTTACTACTAGTTGTTGGAGCTACACCAGGGATTGAAAAACCGGGTCTAAGTTTTCATAGATCATAGAAAAAAAGTTAAGTAAATTGACTATTAGCCTTGCTATTAGCTCAAAGGAAAGGAACACCAACTGCAGCGTCTATTTAACCAACAGAAAACCACCAAAAACTGCACCAAAAACTTTTTTGGTTTTGTTTTTTGGTGCAGATTTTGGTGGTTATTCTGTTGGTTTCTAATCATACGTGTCAATGCTTTTACACAATGTCGTAAGACACAGCAAAAAAAAACTTTCTGAAGTTTTAAAATTGTTTAATATAAACATTAGAAAACAACGATTTAATGGAACTATAACGTGCACTAGACATTTAAAAATTAAATTTTACCTTAAAAGGAAATTCTTAAACTTTCTTCTTGCCACATTATAATAAACATGAAATAAATGCTTATTAAAACAGTTTAAAGTGGAATAGGATAAAACGAAAATTGTCACAATTACATAAAATACAATTTAGCCTATATATATATAATTAACAGAAAAATAAATGATCCAATTAAATAATGGTCGTGTAGTTTTATTACAACAATTATCTAGAATAATAACAGTTATGTAATATGTATTTAATTTTAATAACAGACGTACATTTTCTTTGAAACCTTCCGGCATAATTGTTACCCTTTCTTTTTATTGCATGCCATCAACTGAATATCCGACAAACTTGCTAATTATCATAAACTGCCATTTGTATTTTGGTTTAAATAATAGTGCGGCTATAAAATTAATTAGTGCAAGTGGTCAAGCTAGTTTATGAAATATTTTCCACTTTTTATTCAAATCGTATAAATAGTTTTATAACATTCATTCAGTAGTAAGTATTAAATTGATTAATGAAGAAGAACCTACTGTAATTCATCTTGTAAATTATGGACAAGTTTAAAATGGATTAAACCGATGGTGGTAAATGCAATTTGATTAAATTGATTGCAATTTAATCACCACTATAAAATTAAGAGTTCTATTTTTTATTTTGTTTGGATTAAAACGCACGTGCTTCTGTTTATAATACCAATTTGAAAGTAATTGATTTCTTGCAATTGTAATTGAAATGCAGGTATGGTTATGCAGAGTATGGTATAATAAAAGTATTAATAATAATAATAATAATAACAATAATAATAATATCTTCTGACACTGCAGCATGGCCTAATAACTGACGAACTGCCTTTTATCGATATACTCCCTGTCCAGTTTTGGAAAATAACACCCACAAATTATATTGGACCCGCTCTGTTTTGATGTACTTTCCCATTGATTTTCAAAGGAGAATTCACAAGTGACATAAAAAATGGTGGTTTCCATTTGAAAAAATTGTGTTTACAGGTATTTGTGATGCCATAGTTTAAACCAAATTTTCGGACGCCCTGTACAATATATTCGGGCATTCAGAATGGTTCTTAAATGGACCGTACTTAGACTTCAACACCTCAGAATACAATTTCTCATCAATAACGTCCACAGTACACTAATTTCTATGATACCGTAGATATCTATCAAAATTTTTGAAATAATGCGAATAATTTAAAACCGCTCCAGCTAGAAATATGAATTACGTATAAGCAATATTTTAGAGTTATTTGACAGGGCAAAAATATACAGGGTGTTCAATTTAAAAAATCAAGTTTGGTTGATTACGTATTTCTCAATCACCCTGTATATATGAGAATATTTCTCAAATGTGCAACTTTCAGGGGGGCTTGGGAAGCTTGCTCACACTTTTTCGGACAAGTAGTCCGGGAGCCCATAATCGGAAAATTACACACTAAATAGACACGGTGTATGTGACATCTGTTTCATCACAAATAGTGGGTGAAAATATACCAAAATAATGTAGTTTAGCGCAAATTCACACCTTGTCGGCTTTATAACTGAAATTATGTTGGCGATGACATTCACAACGTCTGTGCATTTAATGATGGTATGTTTTTAGGATAAGCCAGAGGATACAAATATTTGAATGTGTTGGCTCACTAGAGGTAACTGCAAGAAATAATGAAGGATTGTCAATTTCTCCACAGGTATAACAACATTAAACATAACAGAAAAAAATATCCAAAGTGTATAGATCGTTTACTCTGAGGTACATCATGTGTAGAAACGAGTTTTTGTTGGACAAGTCCATTATAAGCATTTTAGGAAGTTTACTATCTTCCTTAGAGCTTGTTTCCTTTGTTTATTTCACATTTTTGTATCCTTTCTTAGAGATGTTCCTTTCAGAAAAAAAGATTCCTGCGTCATGAGTACCTGCATATGAATCAATATTAAAAACTTCCGAGTCAATTTGAGCATTTACTATTTAGTTACTAGTTAAAATTAGAAAGTTACTAAAACAATGTTGGCAAGATATGTGGTTGTCAGTTGAAATACTAACCTTAAAAAGTAACAAGTGACAGCAAGTAATAACCAAAAATGTAGGATGAAGCAAAAATGACAGCGACCGACATTTGACAGAACGTCAACTTAAATGAAATTGAAGTCAATTTATTTATAACGCATATAGTAAATATTCCCTCTTTACTTTACACGTATCTATGTCTTTAATCATACAATGATCGGTACACGTTATTTCGTATATCAGAAAACAGTGACGCAAATATCTTCTTTGGTGGCACGTACACTTATTAACAGTAAGTACGAGATAAATCTTTGAACAGAGCTTATTTCTTTGTAATGAAGCATACTCATACTTACTAATTTATCTCAGTATCTTTAAGAAATTACTACACACTCATCAGCAGCTGGTATATGCGCAATGTTAGACGTTTATGAGTGATTATTACTTCTTAGAGTAAATGGACTCTACGCCATTCACTGCCATATTGATTACGTCATCAACGCCGTTAGAATGCCAAAAAAATTTGTGTTCCGCGCTTTCTAGACTCGTTTACCCACGCACAAACAGTGACATATTAAATATGACCATCTTTAAAGCAACCAACAATACATCAACATTGTTTGTTGTGTTTTACTAACCGTTAGTTTAAACGGTCCATTAGGATTTTCAGGAAATTATTCAAGCCTATAGAAACATCTGTTTAACGATGCGTGATAAGCAGATAGTATATATAAGCGTTCCGTTGTTTTTAATTTTAGTATATCCGGTATTGCTCGGATGATGATAAGCAGCCATTGAAACACGTGTCCGAGTAAAGTTTTTGGTGCAGTTTTTGGTGGTTTCTATTTGTTAAATAGACGCTGCAGTTTAGTGTTCCTTTCCTTTTACTTGTACATTTATCAATCTGAGCTTCATTTGGTAAAATCCAAAATTACTCAAATTTCTGTGATATTAGTTTTAAAGTATATATTTTGTTCAGCCACAATTAATTAAAAGGATCTAGAGGTCCACTGTTAAGAATATAACTAGAGTATTATTAGATGCAACTGGATCAATAAAATAATTGGAAAAAAAGGAACTTTTTTACTACTATTTAGGTAAGACCATTACAATCAGCTAATGGAAATGAATATTCAATGTATACTAACGATTATCCACACTCCTGAAATACAAATTTTGGTGTTAGTTCAGAACTGGAAATATTTTCAAACTCAATTTTCGCTGCACAAATTGATACGGATGGGGATACGATACGGAAGAAGACTTTTATCCACGAAAATTGAGTTTACTCTAAATGTGTTCATTATTAATAAATATTCAAAATCTGATTTTTAAAATTTTAAGTTATATCAGAGTGGTTACTTTAATTATGGCCGTAACTTTGGAAAATATGGTAATTAATCAAAGAAAAGGAAAATGTTTGCTATAAAGCAGTTATTAAGAAAAGTGGGATTAAACTATAATCTATCATCATCGCAGGCTATTTCACACCAATAGCATAATACCAAAGGTATTACCCTACAAAATCATAAAATGATTTTTTACTCATTGCATAAAATACAACTGTTGCTCCCATTTTGAGGGACATGTAGTCCATTTCCTCCCGCGGGAGGTAAAGTTTTTATGCTCCACGCATTTTTATAAGAGTCGAGTTCACTGGGTTTCGTACTTGACCAGCGGTGACAGCTGTGATGTGTTAGTGTGCATTCATTCATTTATGTAGGTATTATACAATTATTTTAAAACGTTACGGTTTAATTTATTATATTGAACTGTATGAGCAGGGTGGCAATATTTTTAATACTTTTGACTACTGTTATAGCGAAATAAAAAGAAGGAAAATGAAGAGCCTATGAAATGCCAAAACAAAGACCGACAAAATTAAAATCATAATGGATGTTGATAATTTTGTTAAAGTTTAGCTAATTATAACATCCACAATAATCAAATTGTTATTCAAATTGGTTAACATGTCACTGTTGCAACGTTACAACATAAAATTGGTAAAAGCGATATATTTAAATTCAGCAAAAAGCGGTTTAACAAGACTCTTGCACTAATGGGGTTTTCTTTTACACATGATGGAAGAGGTGGTTTATTTGTAGATAAAAACCAAACTCCTGAAAGTCATGTTTGATGTTTGCGAAAGTATTTTTCTCCACGATCATTAGTAGAATATAGTAACTCTGAAATTATTTTTAACAGCAGAAAGAATAAATTCCGCCCTTGAAATAGAATATTTATTCTAAAACACTTTTTCTGCTTCTTGTGGGTTTTGCATGTATTTTCATTCAATAACTAGTAACAGAATGGATATTCTGTAATTATGCTCAACAAAATAATTAGACAGCCATGATTTTCTGTACCGTCAGTGTCAAATACAAATGCAACGTTTAAGATGTTTTGCAGCATTAATTAAATTAATAAAATGAATGAAAATCGAGGAATCAAATATGATCGTGGAGATTAGAATGAACCACGCGTGATTCCTAATCACGCTCGCTAATCTTCAACTAGTACTTGAATTCTGCATTCTAACCTTGTTGCAGAATGTCATATTGAAAGCATAAAATTTCAAACATATCCAAAAATTCACACAAATTGTCAAGTCGTATTATGTTGATAATGTTTATTTATAAAGTTGCCATGGATACAGAAGGTGGATTTATTAATCTACGTTCAAACGATACATTGTGTGTAAAATACGTATACGCCAACGGAAGAGCAAATTAAAATATTTTAAATTGTTGGCGTTCAGAAACACTGAGCAAAGTGAATTTCCTCCCTTCGCACATTACGACCTCCAAGTGCGCTTCGTAGTTGCAATATTTGCGCGCGGGGAGGAAATGAGATACTTTGGTTCTCGTAATTAATAACTAACCACTTTAATGCAGTTAAACATGGGCAAAACACCTTTTCTGTACTGGATACCTTCAGGTTTTATAATAAACACTTTTTTATTTTGTAGGTTAGGGTACTACTTTAAAGGTGGGACAATACTAATGTTAAGAGTAAAACAATAAATGGATCAAAGTTAAGGTTAAATTATAGTTTATAGAAGGTATTGCTAAAGCAAATTACATATAAAAAATTGTTTGTAAAACCTGTTTGGATAAACAAAAAATCACCATTGCTTAGTTATTCCTTATATTATGGGCGTTGTTACAGTTTTCTAAGAAGCGGAAGAAAGTCGGCGACAGTGGC
This sequence comes from Abscondita cerata, assembly GCA_030710515.1. NCBI lineage: Eukaryota > Metazoa > Arthropoda > Insecta > Coleoptera > Lampyridae > Abscondita > Abscondita cerata. Next base: position 5,648 of record JALBCR010004684.1, on the reverse strand, counting down.
TGAAAATAAGTTATTTATGTATGGAAGGGCAGGAAATAAGCTGTTTTACGTCCAGATGAATGTAGTTGCTAGCCTGAAGCGAGCTGGGCAACACCAGGACTGAGGGCCTAAAACAGCTTTACGACCGAGCTGTGTACATAATACGTTTTATAAGTTTCGTATACTAAAAGTGCAAAACATTTACAAATTGCGTTAATCTACTGTATTATTACCATCATAGGTGCCTACATAATTTTTTCATTTATTACTATAGTGACATCAAAAATGTGCTTCTAGCATATTTATTTGAGAAGTCAGAAGTATTTAAATCATCAACACCTTGGTCGATTTATTCAATGTTGAAGGCTGCTATCTCAATTAATGAAAATGCTAGTAATAAGCAATTTACATCGTTCAGTAACTGTATTCCTAAAAGAAATTGAGACGGATACCAACCTAAAAATTAAAAATTTTAACAAGGGGACAAATTTTAAAATTTATTATAGAATCTCCAAATAATCGATTTTTAATGATGAAAGTAAGTAAATTGATTTTCATTAATAATATTATACCTAACATAATAAAAAAAATTAGGTGGCTTTAATCATTGGAATTGCTGGGACTTGTCGTAGAGGAGGAATTTGTGCTGCTATCCATTGACGACATTGACAATTTAGGGTCTGTTTAATGATTGTGGAAGGTCTAGTCTGGCCTATGTTTTGGAAATAAACGACCTTATTTGAATTGCATCTCATGTTGTTAATCTAAAATACAAGCAGAGTATTAATAATAAATTACACACTTATTTTATGGTTACCAGAAACAAAGATTTCGGAAATGTGTTTAGCCTTATAAAAACTGTTTTGTCATACAGGAGTAGGATTACGATGGAAATAATAAAACGGAATGCAAATCATAGAGAACAAGCGATAACAGGACTAAAATAACCAAATAGAAAATAAAGGAAGGAAAAGTAGAAGAAAAATGATTAAGGTTAGTGTTAAGGAGATTTACACTACTAAAGTTTTAAGAAGGGATGGCTGCATTCATGCAGTAGAAATAGAAGCAGTGTGAAGTGTGAATTGGACATAAACGTTTACAGAATACAGTTTTTTAACAAACGTATCAATCATTACAATATTATAGTTGCGATTACAGAATAGTCAATACAATATACACCAATAATGGCGATTTGGTTGCATCCAGCAATACATTAGATAAATTTTAACGATTTAAAACCAAAAGCCCACGGGCATAAGTAACACTAATAAGCCCGCGGGCAAAATGTTCTACTTTACGCCAAAAATGGGGTTAAAAAGTCAATTTTACGCTTGATCGTGTAAAAAGTATTTTTCTATTTATACATATGACTTTTTGTAGAGGTTGTCGTAGTGTGAAAGTTCCATTTTTTTCTCTAGTAGTGAAAGTAACTTTACTTTTTAAAGTGTGGCATTTTCATTTAACTTTTAAATGGGCAGTAAAATAGTAAACAAAGTGAAAAAAAAGACAAATTTATTGCAGAGTGCAAGTGAAATAAAAAACAGACTTTAAATTGATCATGAACTGATCGTAACTCATTTTCACTTATAGTAACTTTAATCAGTAAAATAGGCAGTAAAATATCTCAGCGTATTTGAAAAGTAATTGTTTTTTTTTATTATTCCTTGTTGTTATTGTTTACTTCTTTTTTTTTTTATTTTTTATAAAACATAGTATTTACAATTTCCTGTTTATTTGTTCGAGAGAGATTAATTCAGTCAAATGTAATGAAATTTATTTGCGTTTTAGGCTAAAAAGAAAACACCAAAAAACTGGACAAAAGCTATCATCATTAGTAATCTGACACTGTCACAAACACGTGTTTAAGTCATAGTACTTGTGCAATTTTTTGGTGTTTTCTTTTTGTTAAGATAAACGCTGCAGTTTAGAGTTCCATTCCTTTGATTGCGTTCTAGAATTAACAATATCATTGTTTTGGATACCGAAATTGAATCACCATACCAATAGGGAGTGTTTTCTTCAAATTATGTATCAGAAGAAGTGTACAGTTACTACCTACTTTTTCTTGGTGGTGCCCTAAGAAGTGTAAGTATCTTCACATTTTCGGTATTCACTGAACATCATTTCAAAACATAAATAATGTTGTCAAAAATATATTCTAAAAATCTATATAGGGCTAGTTATATAAAACTCGGTTCAATTCAAAACTCGTTGGCGTTCGTTAGATACAATTTTAACCAAGAATTAAACATAGCAACAAACTGTTGTTTTTATGCAAATTGAACCGAGTTTATACAAAATGAGTCTTGAAGATACAAAATGTCTAACTAATGGTTTTTATAATGCCTACTTTATTTTTGGACAATCGATATTAGCGTCATCTTGTGTGGTCATAAGTAAAATGGTTTCTTGTATTTGCTTACCTGAAGTTGTACTCTCAATAGTGTAGAGCATTTTAAAAACTGTACTACTTACACCCGTAGAATTTCAAATTCAAAATTTATTGTTGTGTTTTAAGTGCTTGAATATTCATATGATAATTTTTTGGAGCAAAGAGAGAACGTAGAATTATTTAAAGGCGTCGACACTGAATAAAAATTACGACAAGGAACATGTTAACTATGTTTCCTTAACCTACTTTTTTACCTTCTATAATACTTTATCGCATATCATTTAAAAAAGCATAATAAAAATTTATTACGACAAAATATTGTTATAAACGTTGATAATAATCAAAACATTAAAATATACAATAGTGAATAATAAATAAAGTTATTAACAAATGGCTATGCCTGCATAGTTAATAATTAATTAGATGAAAAGAAAAAATACCTATTCATGCTGTAGCCACAATAAAGCGCATAAATAATTAAAATAATAAAATTAGCCTTGGAATTGCCGTCGTAAATCACAGAATCACGATGTTTAAGTTTTCGAAGTAATAGATTGATGTTCTTTAATATCCAGCCAACCACTTGTAAAAATTACATACAATTACAGTTAGAATAAGCCGCCGTATTCTATTTAAAAATAGTAAAATAATTTTTAAACGACGTTTTAAAGTGTACAATTTGAAAATTTCGCCTTGTTAATGATGACGGTGTTACTTAATTCGATTAGAAAGTTAAAGTTAGAAAACAAAAATTGGCACAAAATAAATTAAACAGGCAAAGAACACAATTAGAAAACTAACAACAGGTTATAATTGACTCGTTTCATAATAATTATTGTTTTATGGCTGAATTAAAGTGATTATCAAGAATTTAGATACATAACATCACCACACCTTTATTATTTTTTTTAGTTCACATAATTTTATCAATCAATCCACCAAATTCATAAACTCATCTTGCTGACAACTACAAAAAAATAGATCTCTTTTTTAAAATCATTGCATTTAATCAAAACTTTAAACCACACTTTTTGAATTAGGTACTAAAAATAGTCAACAATAGGCAAAATAAATTCAAGGATGAATTGAACATTAAGCAACTTTTCATTTTTAATCAAAACTAGATATCAAATTTAAAAATAATTCTTTGTACGATAATAAACTAATATCGCCAGGTTTTATAAATCCAGCTAAATATATACTATAAGGCAATTAATTTTTATTGGTGAATGATAGGAAATGGAGCTGTCCTACTAGAAAACACTTAAAACGCATTTAAAAAGTGATAATAATGTAAAAACATATATATATCAGGATTTTGTAAAATTAGTGGTTTTGATGGTTTCCGACCGACCTTAACAAACTTATCTGATTCAGATGACTAACTTTTAGAATTATTCATAGATATATAAGTTTATGAGCAAAATTTTGATGAACGAAACTTAAGAAAGAATGTTAATCCAATAAAACATATATGAAAGGTATTATGTATTTTTTTTTACATGTATGGTTGTATGCAAATTTCTGTAAATAATTCTATAATGCAATTTTCTTATGAAAGAAAGTATTGCCAGAGAATTATTAATAGCAACTTTAATAATTAATTTAATATAAAAATACAAGAATACATGAGTACCGTATCTTGGTAGTAATTAATTATCGAACAAAAAACTTCTGTAAATATAAATTAAAATAACTTCTATTTAAAAAATATGCAAATAACGTTATCTCTAAAAACATATGGATATAATAGACTAAAACCAGTAGGAATATCAGTATGAACTTTCCCGGCGACTTGATGTGTATTACTGCATCAAGAGGAGGCCGAAAGCTAACGAACAACTGGAAACCTGTCTAATGGGAAAACAGCTGAGAGAAAGTGTAAAATGAAATTAAACACAAGCAAAACAAAGAAATAATGGTAATAAGACGAGAAAACAAGAAACTTAACTCAAAAATCAACCAAGAAAAACTTGAACAGGTAGAAACATTTAAATATTTACAGCAATGATAGAAAGAAATGGGAATATAGAAAACGAAATAAATGACAGGATTAGTTATTGCATCGAAAATATATCATGCCTTAACAAAGCATTTGTTGCAAAAAGGAAATAAGTAGAAGTACAAAATGACAGTGTCAAAACCATATTCAGATCAATATTAACCTATGGTAGTGAATAATGGTATTATCAGAAAGATTAAAAAGCAAGTTATTAGGCTATGGATATGAAATATTTAAGAAAAGTCAAAGTAATTATTTTAAGACAGTGGCGTATTTCGTCCATATGGTCATTTCAAAAATGACCTCCCAAAATTTTGACAATATATAAAAAAATATTCATTATTACGTTTTATTAAAATTGGTAATTAAGTCGCAAGTACAATAACTTAAAATTTATCGGCCGTCGTTCGTAATTCATCCCTTCAACCTTGGGCTGGCGGTGCGAATTGTCCTCATTGAATTAGATCTACCCGGAAAAACTCGAAAACGTGCAGCGCCCGAATAAACGCGAACGTCCGAAACAATAATCAACTTTGGGTCATGAGCCGGGTCCCGCAGTTTACGTTGACTTCGTATAGGGTGTACAACACGCTCGATTTTTGATCGATTTTCGCGTGTTTTAAATCAATTTAAGAATTTATATTGATATGTTTTACTGTTGTTGTGTTGTTTTGTAAAAATACTATTTTTGATTCGTGTGCATGCGCTATAATAGAAAATGTCGGTAGTGCAGAAAATTAAACAACTAAAAAGTGCTAACAAACTTAATTTTACAAAATTAGTTGAGTTCAAGGCAAATGGTCGTCCTTTGCCAGAACTAAGTTTACGACAAACTAGCAAAGACAAAATAAAGATGTTCATCGAAACTTCTGCAAGGTAATGTACGATTTAGCTAACTGGATATGTGGTTGTGAAGTATCAAATGTATTTTACTGTTTTGTTTGTTTATTATTTTCTAAAGACTCGTCAGACTATAGTGCAAATCCGGTGTAAGAGATTTAAAACATTTAAAAGAGGAAATAAAAAACATGTTTCGTCTGCAGAACACATGAAATGCTCGGTAAATTTTGCAACCGTAGGAAATGTTGATATTCGTACACAGCTAGACAATGCTTATAGAAAATCCCTTAGAGATTTTAATGAGAATGTTTCGAAAAATCGCTATATTTTGAACAAAATTGTAGATTGTGCATTTGAGTTATTTATATTTTTTAAGTATGCCTATTTTTAAATTAATTTTGACCTCCCAGTATGATTGACCACGAGCCGCCACTG